>LZPO01097642.1:10000-22721 GCA_001675575.1 Neotoma lepida
AAAAAAAGTGTATTTCCCATATTTGAGTGCCTACTCTCTTGTGTCTTTCCTCCACATGGTACTTTCACTGTGACTATTCACAAGGCATACTAGTTGTCTGACTTCTGGAGGGAAGGAACTGAGTATACCTTCTGTGTCTACCCAATAATAGACATTTAATGCCAGTGAACAAACAAGTGAACTCTATGCAACATGGGAAACAATTATTTCTGGAAATCAGCATCATGATGCTGCAGCAAAGGTGAGAAATCCTTGAGCAGCAATGTGCTGAAGACACACACAGTTGTGCAAAGACCTAAAGATCTAGAAGAGGGCTGGAGAGATGGTTCAGTGGGTAAGAGCACTGGCTGCTCTTCCAGAAGACTTAGGTTAAATCCTAGCACACACACGGAAGCTCACAACCATCTGTAACTTCAGTCCCAGGGGACCCATACCCTCATCTAACCTCTGTAGCTACCAGCCATGCATGTGATGCACAGGCATACATACAGGGAAAACACCCATATACAAAAAGTAAATAATAACACATAAAGACATTTGGAAGATACATTTGTTTCTCTGTGCTTATTTGCTGTGGGAAGAAAAATTGATTCTAGTCTCAAAGCTGACCACACTGCTACTCTATACTCTCTGTCAAAAACTATTTAGAAATTTCTCCTAGCTAAAGTCAAGTCAATTCCTGCAGAAACATCTCTTTTAAGCACATTGTGGGTAGTGATCATAAACTAACAAAATAAACATTTTTTTAATTTTGATGACACAAAGATATATTCATTGGGAGAAAGTCCTTAGAATTTAGAGACATATAATCAAAACAGATGTTACCCCTGAAATTGTTTCCAAGTAACATGAAATGTTAGAGTAAAAAAGACTCCCCAGCAAGACAGTTTCATCAATGGGTTTACAAGTGGTTAATTTGTGAGGGCTTGAATTTTTTCATTCTATTCTCTCCTTTTTTTCAAAGCCTGCTAACAATAAAAATGTACATTGTTTCAGGTTTATTTTCAAACATTATCCTATACAATGAGATAAGTCATATATTACTCTTTGACCTGTCAAATGCCTAGAATTGTCTATAATCTATATTAAATATTAACTGTCTCACAAGCTCCTAGACTTTTAAAAATCACTTTGGTGTTGCTCTAAAGTTGCTATANGGCCCTTGTCATAAAGTAAGCTGAGATGAGTTTTCTGAAATTGGTCTAAAGAGACAAAGAACAAGTTATGACTTACGCAGGACAATATATAACATATTTTTTCCAAGTTTATATATTTGAACAGAACATTATTTTTTAAAAAAATGTGGCTCAAATAAATAAGTTGTATCATTTAAATAATTTTTTTTACTTTACCATAAATATGAGTCTATCCTCTATCCTGGGTACATTCATCTACAATTGTGCTTATTTTGCTGGTCATCCTATTTTCACATTCTGAGTATTTAACTTTGTGACTAAAGAGAAACTTTGGCTTCTGTGGATTCTCTGGATATCCAAATTCATTCCTTGGATTTTATTGTACAGACTTTTTCTAATTTTTAATTGAATGATATACTGCATTTCTAAGTAGTTTTATTTATCAAAAATATTTTATTTTCTATGCCACAAATTAGGCCCTCTGGGATAGTGTCAACTTCAAACAATAATTTTTTTTTGATATTCAGATTAATAGTAATGTTGAATACTATGCACTCATCCTCAGCCACCCATTTTCATTTACTTTCAATTTAGTGGGAACCTCAACCCTAAATTAACTGAACAAGTCCAAGAATAAAATAGTGAAAAAACACATTCTGTTAAGTTCTTGATAGAGATAAACTTTACAGATTTAGAGTGATGCAATAGGTATTTGTATACATTACTTCATTTAATAATCAAGAGACATGAAAATTAAATATGTAAGCTTGTGCATTGTTATAGTTTCTTCCTTTTTGTGTCATTCTTATGTGTTTGCATTATTTCCACTAAAATGTTGTAAGATACTTGAATATTAAATTCTATAATGTGNAAGATACTGTTTAATACTTATGAGTGAAAATTTAATAATGTGACTATTGAGTTAAATCCTCAGTTTACTACACTGACATAGGAAGATATAAAACAAAGATAATGTCTAGGTCAGAGAAGAGATTTATTGGGCAAGCTTGCAAAGCCTGACTTACAAGTAGCTCTGTATGATTAGAGATTGGCTAATTTTAGAGGGTGCCTTACAACAATTTGGAATAGTCAATATAGAGCCAAATGTGTAAGTATTTGTAACTAGTAGTATTTCATACTATAACAGAGCCTGGTCACCACACTTTAAAGAGAAGTATTGCATTAACCGAACTGAAGTATGACATTTTTGAAGTTAGTGATCTGCCAGACTCCCAAACATTTTTATAAGTCCATGACATGAGGTAGAGGTAATTTAAAAATAACTTAGCAGGTTCTTTAAAAATTAATAAAACTTACAATCTCAAACTAGTGTTTAGAATTCCAATAAGAGGAAATTGCCTCTGTCTCTGTGCCTGATAGATTGTTTCCTATCCATGCCTCAAGGAATACAGACAGATCTAGTCAGGAGATGTAGTTAGAGAGAAGCGGCATGCTGCCTATGGGTTACTCTATTCCAGCCAGTCTCTGTCTTCTGCTTTCTTATGAGTTGTATCTCAAACAAAAACATTTTTANAAATTTAAACATTTACTTTTTAACAAAATGAAATATAGTAAGATAAAGAAAAACCATCACATTGANGCCAGACAAGGCAAACCAATGGAAAGAAAAGAGCACAAGGAAAGGCACAAGAATCAGACCCCACCTGTTTACACACTCAGGAGTCTCATAAAAACACTAAATTGAAAGCTATAATATAGACACAGAGGACCTGGTGCAGACCTGTGTCGGCCTTGTGCTTGCTGCCCCAGTCTCTATGAATTCATATGAGCTTTGCTCAGTTGATTTAGAGGGCCTTGTTCTCCTGGTATCCTCTACCCCCTCTGGCATCCACACTCTTTCTGCCTCTTCTTCCATGATATCCTCTGAGCTCTGAAGGGAGGGATTTGATGGAGATATCTCATTTAGAGTCATTCCAACGTCTCCCTGTGAGTGTGTTTAATGTCTAGATGTGGGTCTCTCTATTTGTTCCCATCTGCTACAGGAGGAAGCTTCTCTGATGATGGCTGAATAAAGCACTGATCTATGAGTATAGTAGAATAAATGATAACCAAGTTACAACCTGTAGATCCAGAGAGGTTAGATATAGAGGAAGGGACTAGGGGGACACATGGGCACATGGATCTCTCTTGGAGGAGAAAATAGAATAGATTTAATAGGTGGACTGGGGGTGGAGAGAATGAGAAAGGAAGAATCAGGTGGCGGAGGGAGATGAGATGGGGTTGAGGAAGGAAATGNAGGGACAGGCAGATAGAGTGGAGGGGCATTTGAGGGGTGGTGTGGAGAACTAGTGCAGTGAAAACTTCCTAAAATATACGAAAGGAAATCCTAATGAAGTCTCCAAATAATGATGGAGATGGAGTCCCCAACTGACNATCTCATNACCAAATGAAGCTTCCAGTACCAGGACTGGGTTACATCCAATTGAATTGTTTGTCAAAGGGGTCCCATGGAAATCTCCAAACAACCCTGGCTGTTCAAGACACGGTGCTCTCCGTGAACTGACAGCAAAGCCCCATTGCTGAAGACAACACTTACAAAACTCATTGAACAGGCAGAGGATGAGCTGGTGCCAGCACAGATCCTNCACCTTTATGTTCAAATGTCTTTTGTAGGGGAAGGTACTTTGCATGCTACCAAAAGAGAAAAGTGAACACCAACCCAACCACAAAACCTTTGATCTACAGATGCTTCCAGACGGCCTTGGTTAGCTCTTCAAAGCAATTCAGCCTGTTTGAAATATCCTTGAGGTGGATCNCAAGTTAAAGCCAGTGTGTTTGTGCTCCTAAGTGAGTGGGAATTGTTCAAATCTTAGCATATATTAGTAATTTGTCTTTATCATTGTACTTTAGTAACTACAAATAACATTTACCTTTAACAGGACACAATTTTTAACTTATAATACATAGACTTCAAGTATTTTGTAATCTGATATGTCATTTTTTCCACCTATGGAATTTTGAGTTTTAAATAATTTTCAGATTATAGGCTGTTTAATGCTCTAATACAAATATATGTAGACTATTTTATCCAAAGGCAAATGTTAATAACATATGTAAAAGTAAATTACAAAAATTACTTTTAAAAATTCTATGAATTTANAGTAAAAATTACTTAAAGTAACTTCCAGTAGAAATGGAAATAAAGAGGATGAATNGTGCATCTTGTAGTCATGGAGATANATGCTAACAATGGATTTAGGGTATTTCATTACTGTGAGATTGTCTTAGTGAACTTAGTCTCATGGCATAGCCTATAGCACCCAGGCTATAAATCTGTATAGCATCTTGCAGTACTGAGGGCTGTGGGTAACTGTGCACTCTCACTTTGGTGTACAGAAACATCTCTATATAGAAAAATTACATTGTAAATATTAGACAATAGGACTTTTAGCTGCATNTTCAATAGCACATATGCACATGGTCCATTGTTGACCAAATGACCATGTAAAGTGAAAAGTACTATTACTGTGTTGAACTTCCCTCAACTTTAAAACCTCTAAAATGCATAAAATGGATAAAATGTTATATGAAAGGTGTGTTTATCAAATGCATTTTAGAGGTTTTAAAGTTGAGGGAAATGTTGTTTTGCAAGTGTTTGAGTGAGTTCATGTTTGTAGATGTGTATGTATGCACATGGGATGATGTATGCATGTGCCTGTAGAGGCCAGAAGTTCACACCATGTCTCATAGATCACTCTCAGCTTCATTTACCTAGGCAGAGCCTTTCTTTGAGTCTAGAGCTCATTAATTGCACAAGTCTAGCTAGCCAGCTTGCCCATGGACCCCTCCTAGATTTTCTTTTCCTCCTGAATTGGTATTACAAGCATGCCACTACACCCTTCTGACTCATATGTGGGTAGTGGCAATCTAAACTCTGTCCCTCACTTTTTNGTGCAGTAAGTGCTTTATCCATTAATCCAATTCCTTGTCCCCTGAGAAGTATTTTTAACAAATTATCATCTAAATCCATGATTATATTTTCTAGAGAGTATACTTGAATGAAGAAATCTAGAGTATAATGATAAAAAACTCAACAATATAGCATTTGTACAAAATTATTTAATATTCATTTATTAATCAAAAAGCTAATTTGGAATAATATTTCTTTGTAATATTCTATGTATATAAAAGNTAATAAGTTGATTTGTTTATAATTTCATCACTTTTTAAAGATGTACCAGAACCAAATTGAAATTGTAAATTTTGAACATAACCCCACATTAATCATGAGTTTAGTTAATATAAAGCAATTAAACCCCTTAGCNAAAGGCACATTAAGAGTCAACAGACACTTGTAAAACAAAAATATCTGAGGAATAACAGTGGCACAAAGATAGTTCTTGAATAAAGTGAAACTGAAGGCAACCAAAATTCAGCCTTTGTCTGTATTTATTCACNAGCGAAGACTGACAAAATGTACCCATACTTCAACACACCATGGCAGGTCTGGCTATGCCATTAGAGCAGAAAGATATAGCATATTAGGATAAGCATCTCCTGTGCTATCTATCGTACCACCTGCCTAGAATCCCGTATAATATACTCAGTTCCTTGTGCTTCTGCTTAGAAACTAAAGCCCTGTGTAGAGGGAGAAATGTATTGCAAAAGTTCAATATCAAAATACATCTAAGTAACATCTTTCCATCAATATTAATATGGGAAGAAAAGAGAAAAATATATTGTTTGAAATTATATCCACCAAACCTGGGCAATATCTAGTGAAGGCTGTAACAACGTCTAATTTTTTGACGTATTATGTGTTTTCCCAGTTTTTATTGTGGGGAGTTTATCAGTGAAGACATTTTGGGAAACTATCTACACATTCAGGCATAAGGGTGCTTCCAGAGGAAAACATTAGAAGGGAGATAATCAAAGAAAAGAGACTAAGGAGAATAAATCTGCCATGCAAAAGCCTAAATTATCCATCAGGCAAATGGAACAAAGCACCCTCCACTCCCCATTCCCAGTGACAATTTAAAACAATGTTNCTACAAGCTAACTGTATTTTCAGAAATTATGGAAGTTGCAGTATTAGGTNTCACTGAACTTTTGCATGTGAACCTCTGGTCTGAGTACAAGGAAATCCGTATTCTAAAAGCTTGTTTTTAAGACAAAGTTTCTATGAATTGGCCCCCTTCTCATAATGAGGAAAAGGTTGTTCTCAGCATTCTATTTTTATATTATNATTAGTATGAACGGTTTCAAGGTCATCACACNTATATTTCTGACAGAATCAGACCAGAATCGCAAAACTTGGCAATTTCCTCAATTACGATGGGAGGTTATAAAGCTACTTTTGCAATGGTGTGAAACTGAGCNTCTATTCTGCATTGTTATTCATAAAATATTATTCCTCTCTAGGAACTAGCATGTTTCCACAGTTTTTGATGAGAGAATGAGCAAAAGAGTCAGGCGATCATTAACACTTCCAAAGCANGTTCTTAAACCCAAGCAGACAAGAAGCAACCAGGCACAGTGTGCTATACTGAAACATGGGCTCTGTGCTGACATCCAGCCTACAGCATGCAGTGCCATGCACATCTTGAAAAGTACATTAACTTCTGTGAACTGTAGTTTTATTTAAATGGATATCCTTCCTAAGATTATTGTAAATATCTAATATCGGGCTCCTTCCCCAACCAACTCCCCCTGCAGAGTCTTTTCTTTCCCGAAGCCCAAATGTTACAACTCACTCTGGTTCCCTCTCCTTTGCTCTCATTGTCAGAGGCCAACCCAGAGAGCAAAATGACACAAAGCAATTAAAACTGGCCCTGCCAACGTCCTTCAGAACTGATTTCCCCCTTCCTCTTCTAACTTTACCTATTATAATCATTTAATTCCAGTGTGCCCTGTTGTCTGGTGAAATTCAATTGAACTTTTCCTGGTTGATTCCTAGTTAGGGAATAAATGCTTTCTTCAATTCTGTTGGGCAAGTATTGAACCAATTGGGACAGAATGTCATACAAAAACGTTATAATTAGAGCCATTATTTATTAGTTATGTGACTAGGAACATTATCTCTAAGTCATATCTCAACTGACATCTCAATAATTTATAAATAACAGTGGCAATGTTATCATAAACACATGATGGAACATTTTTTAAGCTCAGGAAATGCTAGGTCTTCTATTCCATAGTCTTTCCTGTCAGGATTCTTCTAAGGTAAATTATTTGAACAACATAGACATTGATATTTGCCAAATATTGCATTTTAAAAACAATAATAAAGTGTTCTGTTTAGCAAGCTTGAAAATATTAAATAAGATATTTGAAGCTGGGAGGTGGTGGTGCTCACCTTTAATCCAAGCACCTGGGAGGCAGAGGCAGACAGATCTCTGTGGGTTCNAGGCCAGCCTGGTCTACAAAGTAAGTTCTAGGACCACCAGAATTGTTACNCAGAGAAACCCTGTCTCAAAAAATTAAAATATTCCTCCCACACTATCTTTGGCTTCTTGAATTCTAATGCATAAAACAAATCCATGTTAAAGTTTCTGCAATAAACAGGAAGCTTTTTCTTCTTTTAAGAAGGGCAAATGGTATCTTATGACCTAAATATAGCCATCAAGCCAAGGTATGGAAATGTTTCTGTCCAGCATGGCTATATGAGAGACTAGGTAATGAGAGAGTAGGCCTGGTTCTCAGTGCCACATCTAATCCTCATGGAAGAGTGCGTCACCACACCATATTAACCCAAATTTTAAAAAAGTGAACAATTACCCACTATGAGGAGTGGATGGGGGGTGGGGTGAGGGGTGGGATGGGGGCAGCAGGAGAAGGGGAGGGAGAGGGAACTGTGGTTGGTATGTAAAATGAAAAAGAATTTTTAATAAAATAAAGTGTAAAAAGAAATAAAATAAAGTCCATTTTAAAAAAAGTGAACAATTTTCAAACAAAACATTTCTGCATTTGGTGCATCAATCTAACACAAGGTTCAGCAGACTCTTATAGTTTTAGAAGGTTTTATAGAGAAAAGGGCAGGATTCCCAGATTGTGTTCACCTACTTTAAATTTTAATTAAGGCATGACTATAAAAAAATGGAGAGCTGATGAAAAAGTGCCAAGAGCACTGCATAGTTCCTAAGGGCTAGAAAATAAAGTCTCTGTGTGTGTCTGTACTGTACAAGGCTGATGCTTAAGGCTGATGTATGTAAGTGCAAACACACTTCAGGCTCAATAAAACATGCTGNCCNATGTAATTCAAATGATACTTTTTTGTGTGTGCAATGCTGCATAGGAAAGATAAGAAAACAATAAAATATATTGTTATTCTACAGAATTTATCAACAAAAAGGCTTTGTTCTGTTTTCTTATATTTCTGAAAATAGGAAAAAAAATAAAAGTAAATCACAAAGCACCAGTGGTAAGTAATATGAAGTGTCTTAAATGAAGACTTTGGAATGAATGATCAAAAATCTAAATGTCGTCTCTTCCCTGAAATTTCTTCCAATTAAACACTTAAGATTTTTGTAGATAGGAAACAATGAATCCCATCTTTTTTTTTTAAAGCTATTGCCATTTAAAAACAACATTTTAATGTGTTTACTGGGATAGTCTTTTGTAGGCTAACCAAGTACGACTNATTTTACCACAAAACATTAACTGTTCTGTACACTGCTAGACATTCCCCCAATTCCAATACAGAACGTTCTTGTCATGGCACGAAAATCCGTGCAGTGTTCTTTGGATAAATATTTACAGTCACATTCATTTTATATTTCAATCACAATTTGAAATGAAAGTAATTTCACTTGTTTTTGTGTATGAAGTTTCCAAACTTTTGCATGAATCCCCGGAACTTGTTTTCATTGGGGGAGTATGAATGGTAAGTACCAGTCTTGTAATTCGGCATCGGGCTTGACCTGCCATAACTGCTGCCCACAGCTGCGGATTTGACTTCTGAGCGGTTGACATGTGTATTTGTCATGCTGCTCGCTGGCTGAATAGCGCTCTCAATCTTACAAAAGGGCTCAAATCGACTGTATACTCGCTGGTTGGTTGAATGAGATCGCAGGAGCTCACTGGGCTTTAGCACCGGAGAAGAGGTTGGCCGTCTTTGAGGGGCAATGACCGCGNTCATCTCCTTNGAATCACGGTATTGGATCTGCTCAGTGTTAAATCTTGGGGCAGAGGCATCTCCCGCTCTCTCTGAAAGCCTCCTTTCAACAGGAGTAGGAGAAGGCGCTATTCTCCTACTTTCCTCTGCTTGGGAATTTATCCCTGGAGATGAGCTAACTGCTATGTCCTCCTTGCTCTTGTGGATGCTGCCTTGAGAATTTGATGAGGAGGAACGCTTTCTTCTAGGAGATGAATCAATCCTAGGCTCGGATTTTTTGGGCTTCTGATTCTCTTCACCCTCAGAAACCAAAGTGTCAGAACTACTACACATTCTGTAAAATGCAGGTGCCTTGTTCTTAGACAGGTTTTCTCTCTTTTCTGGAGTGAGACTAAGTAAGGACCTTAACTTCTGAGACCCCTTTTTCAAAAAACTTGGAGAGCCTTTAACTTCCTTCTTAGAATTAAGTTCTTTGTTGGGTTCGTCTTTGTTCACATCAAGCAAAGCAGCAATAGAAATAGATTTGGTAGCCGAGCCACTTGGAGGGTCTCTCTTAATCGGCTCCTCTTCCTCCTCTGAGCTGTGGGTCACATTGTGCATGCTTTTAGAACTCTTCAGCACATCCTCTTTGGGCTTTTCCGGTTGTCTAATCCGATTTCTGGTAAGGGTACTATACACATAATTCTTGCTATTTCCATGATCCAAATTGACTTTTGAGTGGTCAAAGGATGGGAAACTTCGCCTTTTAAGCAGATTCTCGCTTTGCTGGTTTTTTATGTTCTCCATCTGCTTATTTACACACAGGTTTGTATATATACAGTTGTTTAATTCTGCTCGGCCGTTGGTTGTTTGGTTCAAGATTGCTGGTTGCTTTTCGGGAACCTGCAAGCTGTGCATTTTTGGTACCTCTGACTGTGTTGGCAGCTTGGGGATTGCTTCAGACAAGGGTTTTTCGGTCAAGGGCAGTGCATTTGTGGTGCTGTCTGGGACCTCTCTAGCTGTATCACTTCCTTGAGATCCGATGATGGTGGAATTTGAAGAGCCAGTTGTACAGCTGCTGACTTCTTTTTGTTCAGGTAAAGTTGGTTTAAACACAAAAGAGGAACGAAACCTCGAATGAGTATAGAGTGCATTGGCTTTCACGTTCTCGGGATTATCATAACCTTCAAATCTGTCACCCAGGGTGGAGCCATTTGAATCAGGTGGGGCTTCTGAATTATCATTTAAGTAGGAGTCAATTCTCCAGCTTCGCAGGAAAGACTTCGTGGTGTTCTCCAGAGTTGGCATCCGTTGCTGTAAAGAGCGGATGTGATTATCTGTCCCATTAAATGACCTCCGTACATTTGAATTCCTTTCGGCAAGATTTGTGGTTTTTCTCTGGGCGAGCCGATCAGCAAAACTCTGTGCAGGGATGTTCCTCTGGCTTGCCTGGCCTCCCCGTAATGAGGATGCCACACTGAGACTGTCTGAAGGCCTTCTCCAGTGTCCAGGAGCATTATTAGTTCGATTCAGAGCTCTGTTGAGCAGCAGGTATGGCGTTGTTTCCGGTTGTTCCCCAGCATAGCTATGTCGTTTCCAGTTTTCATTGATGTGACTGGGTTGAAANTGACGGATTGTATTTGGACCATTGAAGTTTGGAACAAAATGAGGCTTGTATCCGTGATTTCTCATGCTGTGGTTGTCATGTTCATTTAGGGTATATATCCCTCTGCCTTTGAAGTAGCTAGAGTCTAGTTTGTGAATTTGGTCTTGTCTACCGAAAAGGTTTCTTTGGCTNGAAACAGAAGCTAATGAAGACATGGATCGCTGGTAAATGCCGTTCTCCCACAGAGCTTTGCCTGGCTTCACCCTTGCTGATTCTTCCTGAGCAAAAGAACTTGGGACACAGGACCTGGCATAGAGCGTTCGAAATTCTTCNTCAAATAACTCTACAAGGTGTCCTGTGATTATCTGAACCATGCTGAGATGAGCTTTTTCAAATGACCACATGTAGCTGAGAACAAAAGAAAAACAAGAAACTTAATTTTAGTAAAAAATTAATGACATCATACATTTCTACTGTAAATGTCATTTTAAAATGACAGAATTCTTGTTCTTGTTTTTCTTGGTTAGCATAATTTAAAATATTTTTATTATTACATACCAATAATAAATACAATAATAAATACATGTACATCTTCTTAAGTAACAAGGCAACTTGACTTCTGGTTTTAAGTCCATTAAAAAATTTTTATACCATTTTCCAAATGCTGAAGGAAAAGTGGTTGTATATTTTGCATCTACATCTACCAAGATGCTATGGAGTTAAAACCATTATAATTCACATATTCCAACCCAACAGGATGTGGGAAAAGCCAGGATTAGAGTGAAACACTAGAGTCGTGGCTGGCCTCTGCCGAGCTGTAGCCACATGATGCTGAGTCTTCTTCCCTCATGTTTACATTGAAGACATGGGTAGCATCACTATGGCAATGCCTTAACATGTCAGAATGCACAAAATATCTGTGCTAATGCATGGAGTTTGAGCCTCAGTTTCTTTTGACTCTTATTGCTGTGAGTTATTCTATGTAATTTGGGATGTAGAGAGCTATAAAGAGAGCAATTATGGGCACCTGCCTCAGTCACTGACGGACAGACTTCACTGTACTCAGTCCACATAGGATTATAATGCTCCTCATAAAACATGCTATTTAAAATGCCAATCAGGATTTCTGAATATAGTATACACCTTCTGCAAAATGAAGGTTTATAATGATTTCACAGTATTTTATACAACCCTACATAGTTTTGAAGTAAGGAAAATATTGAAGTTTCATATCAGTTTTTGAATTTGGCCTTTGAGCACCTAAATTAAATAGAAAAAAATCACAATTTAACAATTTAAAAATAAATTGTTAATATTCTCTATATCAGAGAATACATATGACATACTGAAGTTTATTGAAAAACAAAGAGACAAATGCTCTATACTGAACAAATGTAATATTTATATATGTAATATTTATATAGGGAATATAATATTTATATTGGGAAAACAAATACAAATATTAACATTTCTTGAATGTTTATAAAATTAATAAAATTATTAAAATAAATTAAAAATTAATAAAATATCACAAATGATACTCTATACTTTGGAGATTTGTCATTTTGTATGCTCAACTTTGTATGCTACTTCCCGTGAATTCATGNTATGAGAAGAATATTTACTAGGTACTCTTTATGTGAATGTGTGAGCCAGCAGGATGACTTAAAGAGAAATGAAATGGAAATCAATAGAAATTTTCTGGGGAAGCCAAGCAGGGGTGGTGCACACCTTTAATCTCAGTACTCAGGAGGTAGAGGCAGGCGCATGTCTGAGTTTGAGGCCAGCCTAATCTAAGTTCCAGGGCATCCAAGGGCTACACAGAGAAACCTTGTCTCAGAAAAAAAGAAAGAAAGAGAGGAAGGAAGGAAGGAAGGAAGGAAGGAAGGAAGGAAGGAAGGAAGAAGAAAGAAAGAAAGAAAGAAA
>LZPO01097642.1:23091-36759 GCA_001675575.1 Neotoma lepida
CACACACACACTCACACTCCAGATTATATTTATCTGGTATAAAGAAGTGATATGAAGGACTTGTGAAGTTTGTAGGTAAGTTTGAAAGCTAAGCAGAAAGTTTGTTGTTTAGGATTTGTCCCCAAATTCAGATAAATTGTAAGAGAAAGAAATGTTTGGGGATCATTTTTCTAGTGGTTGCTTGTAGCACACACGTGAAAGATCAGGGATTGAATTTACTATAAAGAGGAAAACATCAGAATAAAGTACAACCTTATCGGTTATAAAATAAAATAACCCCCAAGAGTTGAGTTTAGGAAACTGAGANTGTAAGACAACTGGAAAATGTTTCCCTTGGAATGCTGTAATAAATTGCAGGTTACAGTAAGATATTCAGTTGAGTGTTTCAAAGGTGAATCTGAATGACCAATAAGGCATCTTTAGGATTTAGGAGGGACTCCTGTGCTTCTCTGTCACTTTAGGTGATTTGTGTCATCTACAAGGCAAAAGCTACAGATCTGCACTGTCAGTACTGAGCTCCTCTGTATGTGTAGAATCAATGTCCAGTGTCTGCTTGCAACAGCCTCACCAGACTACTGTGTCCAATTGGTGAATCTTCATCCCACNCCATTCTTCCCGGACCTGCCATTGTTTCAGTCTTATTTGAGACAGNGTTTCAAGCACAGCTTTAGGCAATCTACCCACACAAGGCTCTTTCTACCTCAATCTTACTTAAATCACTCTTTCAAGCATCCTTTCAGTGGTCCACACAAAGCAAGGAATCATGTCTGAATATTCTGGCTCCCAGAACTAATAGAAATAAACAGATTCTGCTGTTTTTGGAATCAATGAATTCCAAAAATCCTCACAATTCTACATCACTCAAGTGAAAGTGTCATAAACTAATCTCAATCTTAGCTCTTNGTTTCCTTATTTGTCAACTGATACAGCATAGACATCATATTCCAATATAGGATTTTCTAATTTACTTAAAATTCAAATCCTTGCCTGGCCTAAAAGAATGCTTTCATGTGCTTTTATCCCAGGCTGGCCTTGGGATCTTCTGGCCTCATCCTCTAGAACACCAGGGTTAAGAGCAAGTGCCACCACATCCAGCTTGTTTCTCTGGTTCCTCCTGGATAGCTTACCCTTTGCCTAAGATGTTCAATGACATTTTTTTCCTTTTGTCCCCAATCGTAAAATTTATCTCAGGGACCCCCATATAGCTTGCTGAGATCTATATCTTCAGATATGGTACACTGAAGATACATAAAATATTTAATAATAAGTGATGAAATAAATGTATTATTATGATCAAAGTAAAAAAATCTAAAAGAAATGCTTATATTGCCAGAAAGTATGTAAGCTTCAGTTAAATCTGTTATTTCACACATTAGTTTCTTTTTCTTCTTTATACTCTGTTTAAAAGATAACAATTAGAACAAGAAAGGCCACAGATTGGAAAAAAATAACCCAACACATTAAAAGAAACTAATGGTGAAATGGGAACTGTATTAGAGGATATTTGTATAAGTTGAGTGCCAATAATAATGAATCATTTAATCCTAGAATCTTAAGATACCATACTCAATTTCAGGTGGTAGGTCATGCTTGCAAATCTTAGTACTTGGGAGGCTGGGGCAGAAGGAGTTCCATGAAATCCAGGACAGCCTAGATTACAA
Organism: Neotoma lepida; assembly: GCA_001675575.1. Lineage (NCBI taxonomy): Eukaryota > Metazoa > Chordata > Mammalia > Rodentia > Cricetidae > Neotoma > Neotoma lepida. The sequence continues at coordinate 24,753 of LZPO01097642.1, forward strand.
ATTGAAATCTTGTCTCAAAATGAAACAAAGCAAAAAGAAAATAGCTATAGGACAGGAGAAGAGAATCAAGACACATCCCTACAAAGACGTCAACAAAACAAAAGAAAGCAGTCAGGGAAAAGGAGCTACAGCTTGCCCTGAACACAGCAATGGCAATGGTAACCTTTTTGTTAAGAATCATTTCTAACTTTGNAACCAAAAGACATAAATCAAACAAATGGATAAAAATTCCAGCCCCAAACATTGGCTGTCTTCCAGACTCCCTTCAGATCTAAGGACAGACAGCTGAAAACAAAAGANCAAGAAAAGCAGTGTCTTGAAAAGGATGACTAAGATAAGGACAAGAGGCATCATGGGATCAGTGACAACAGACTTTGAAGTTTGAGATGTTATGAAAGACAGACATCATATGATGATAAAAGGGTCAATTTAGTTTAGAAAGAAATCATGTTTATAATCACAATAACATTCATTCATAATTAATGAGTAAATATCATCATTCTTAATAATTGTATTTATGCATCAGATCTTTGAAGTATATTAAGCAAATTATGACAGAATTGAAAGAGAGCGATCAAAATACATTAAATAGTAGCTGCTTTCAATAATGGATTTATAAACAGACAGTTGAAAAACACTACAGAACAACAGGACATAACAGAAACATTTAGAATGTCTAGCAAAGCAGAATGTACTTTCTTTTCAGTGTCTATNAAAAAGTNTCCAGGACAGAGCATCTTTAAACCAGAAACAAGTCTTAAAAAAGGAAAGGAAGATTTGAATTATCAAAGTATCCATTCTGATTATAGTGGAGGGAAATCAACAGCACAAGGAAAATTAGAAAATTTCTACCCCAAGCTGAGCTATAAATAAGTAACTCAGAAAGAGACAGAGAAAGAAAAACAAGGGAAAATGGGATTTAGGCAAACATGGGTCAAAGCACCAGAAATGCGGACTATGCTGGGACCNGAGCTTGTGCTTCTGATATAGGCCTGGCTAGCCTAGATTGCAGGTAACACATTGTNGTCAGTAACAGAGTGTTTGCAAAAGTCACTCGTGCTGAAAACCGTGCAGTCAACTGTAAAGCAAGAGCAATAAACAGAAGAGAAGGTGATGAATGGGGAAAACAAGGAACAAGAAAAAAAAATATAAACAAACAACCCAAGTCTTTTGGAAAATCCTAGGGAGTGAGAGACAGGCTGACTTCCAGGCCAATGGAATGATACCTGAGGTTGATCTTTGTTCTCCACATAAATGTGTGCATAAATCACACACACACACACACACACACACACACACACACACACACACACACACACACACACACACGCACGCACGCACGCACACACGCACACACGCACGCACCAAAACCGTGCAAAGGGAAGGCAGTAGAGGAAAGACATCTGAGGTAGTCCTCCTTCGGCTTACAAACGCAACTGCACCTAACTTGCTAACACATGTTCACACACATGAAACACAAATAAAATGCCTATTGATTTTGTGAAGGAAAAGGAAACACCTCAGTGACAGTACTCTACTGGAAGAAGTGGGACAAGAAAGGAAAGTGGGGACAGGTTGGGGGCAGATAGATCTCAGTCACAACAAAACAGGAGGAGATAGTAACAGAAATTCATGAATTGGAAAAATTAGTCTAATGAGATTATTTAAGGTATTGGAATCAGTATCAGAAGACAGCCAGGAAAAGTGAGTAACTGCATCTGGAGGCCGGGACCAAGGGCAACTAAAGGGAGAAAACAGCAATTATACTGCATGTCTTTAACATCATTTACATTTTAAAAACATACAAATATATTTACTTAGGTTAGAAATACTTTCTCTTCTCCTAACAGGACATCATACATCAATCATGAACCATTGAGTGTAGTTANTAATTCACATACCAAAAATGACTTAAGAAGCTGGGTTCCTGGCCAGGGGTTAAAGAGTAAAGGCAGTAAAGGTCACTGGATTCAAGTAGTAATAGTATATTGGTTATAGCATGAATCTCAAATGTGACCATCCTCAAGCCTGGTACCTTGGAGACGCCAATTTTAATGAAAGCCTTATGAATTTTACAGAGGTCATAATATTTAAAAAGTAGGAAGTAACAATAATTCAGTGGAGCTTAGAGGCTTCTATCTGTAACCCCAGCAGTCAGCAGGCAAAGGCAGGAAGACCTCAAGATAGGGGCCCTGTCTATAACAAACAAATTCTTTCTGAGTTGAATTTAAAATAACATAAATTTCTCCAAAATGTCCCTTACAATTTCAGGTAGGAATATCAAATTCAAAACATTATTTATACTCATTGACTATAAAATATGTGTATTTTATATATTAAACGCTTGTGTTTTCCTGATAAGCCATCATTATGTGAGCTGTTATAGACATATGGCTGTGAAGACTGCAGATTCTAGGCANCCCTACAAATGATGAGACTTTATAACCCAATGGCTTCTATAGTGGGGGTATCAATTAAAGAAGACATTTTCAGCTGAGTGTGGTGGTATACACCTGTAATCTCAATATTGGCCAGGCAAGAGCTAGAAAACTGGGAATTTAAGGGCAACCAGACTACTTAGCTAGTTCACAGGCAGCCTGGGCAATAAAGTAATACTTCATCTTAAAAAAAAGGAAAATACTTTGTCTTTTCTACAGAAAGAAAAGGAGGGAAAAGGAGGAAATGGAAGTGGACAAGGAGGAAATAAGAAAACAAATACAAGGGTGTCCACAAGGAAAATGGGAAAACGATATGCTGTAGTATAAGGAACTCAGGCTCCTTTAACTAGAATGAAACAGGTTTTGACCAAAGCAATTCATAACTATTGTACAAGAACTTTGGAAATACTTTTTACAATATGAAACTCAGCCAAGGAGGAAAGGAGTGATAGCTTAGCAGTTAAACACCCGTACTGCTCANCTAGGGGACTTGAGCTTGGTTCAGCAGGAGAAGAAAGTCATCAATAGACATAAGTGATGAGGGAAAGCCCGTGAGACAAAGTATTACAGGTAACTAGGAATGCTGAGGGCAGGAGAACAGCCTTCCCCAGGGAAGAGCACAGCATTTGGTTGCTCAATTTCAGCTCTGAAAACACACATACAAGTACCATTACATAGACTGAGCAGGTTGTATTTATATAGTTAGGAGTATGTATGTATGTATATGTATGGATGTAACAACAACTAATTTTTTAAAAGAGGCCAGGAATTTAAAAGGGATCAAGGAAGGTGATATTGGCGGGTTTGGAGGGAGGAAAGGGAAGTGAAAATGATGTAATTTTGTTATAATCTCAGAAAGTAAAAAAATAAAATAAAATAAAAAATCATTTAAGGAAATGAACTTCCAGCGGTGAGGAATGATTTAAGGGAGGGTGAGGGTACAGACAGGAAACATTCCATGCACAACATATGCTTGAGTGTACTATGTAACAGTTCTCTGGACAACAAATGATACAGGGAAAATAAAAACACAAAAGTGACAATGACTTATAACTAATGATTTTTAAAAGAAGTGTATTTAAAATGATCTTGAAATAATACAGAGAATGGAGTTACTAGAAAGAAGTTTAGATGAACCATATAGTACTCTCTACTCTTAGAAACTCCCTATTCTCCTCCACTCCTCCCCATGGCCTGGGGTTAGAGGAACTTTCTAGATTTGTTTTAACTTATCTATTTATTTGGTTTGGGTTATTCTTTCCTGTTTTTAAATTAATTTTATTTATCTATCTATTTATTTACTTATTTTTATTTATTGCCTGTATCAACCTAAGTAGCTCAGCTCCAGTCGTCACGACATTTAACTATGAATTCCTAGTGGCAGCAACAAAGAGGTAAATCCAGTACCGAAAATATGGTTAAACATCAAGTCAAAGAGTGAGAACAGAAAGAGCAATTGGGACATGCTTAAATAAGAAACACTATGCATAAGTAACGTAAACTCTATCTTAATTAAAAACTCAATTAAAAACCCTCTAAAAACCCTCTAAAACTGTGTCCAAACAAATATATACATATATAATGAGACTTTAAAATGAGTCGTTAATTTCAAGTACTAGTTGTAATTTCTGGTCTTTACACATTTTCATTTGGAANGCCAAATGGCTTTAAAGGAGGAGGAGCTCCCTGAGCCTACAGCAAACACAAGCAGAAAATAACAATTAAAAGGAAGTCCTAAAATAATAGCTAATATTACTGTTTGGAAGATGAAATTGCACAGAATTGCCATGTAGTGTGTTCCATGATCATGTTAATTTTATATAAACAAAGGGAAGTACAAGTTGAGCCACTTGCTCAAGACTTCAAGGTATTATTTCTTTACGAATGATTAAATTTATCAAAGGGCAAAGGCTCTGCTATTCTGGCGTGTTCACTGCCACAGCTCACTGGAATCATGCCAATGTCTTCTGTGGTAGGTCTACAATAACTAAGTGACCTGGGCTTTAGAAGCATTTGTTGGAGTTTTTATTTGCCTGTTTATATAAATACACTATGTAGCATATTCAGGAATAATGCCTTACAGGGCATTATTGAGCAATTAATAGATAATGTCTACACTCTAGATCAGCCTGACCAAGATCTGGTTGCAGTTCTGATTTTCTCAGATACTAACCAATCCTACAGGTACATCTCCTGGTGAACTCTTCAAAGTGCTAAATAACTTCTTTCTTTTTTTTTTTAAGCAATTTTTTTAACGTTGTTTTTTTTTCTATAGGTGTCTGATATTCATTTTTTACATTTTATTCATTGATTATTTATTTTGCCTATGTGTATGTGCATGAATGTGTGTGCATGTGTGTGTGTATGTGTGTGTGTGTGTGTGTGTGTGTTCATGTGTGTGCCACAGTGTGTATGTGGATGTCAGAGGATAACTTGTTAGCATTGGTTCTATCATGGGAGTATTAGGGATCAAACTCAAAGCACCAGGATTGAAAATAAACACCTTTATGGGCTAAGTAATCACTCCAGCCCTTGTTTTGGTATTTGAGACAGGATCTTGCTATAACCCTAGCTAAACTCAAACTCACTACATACACCAGGCTGGCACTGAACTTGTGGCAATCCTCCTGCATGCTGAGATTACAGGCATACCTACCCAAACTGGCTGAAGTGATTATTTCTCAACTCATACACATTACCTTTGTAGGAGTTAATCCACTTTTGTTATTTTAGAATTGCAAAGCACCTTAAATGTTAGCTAACTCCCTTACTGTTCTGATGAACACGAAGCCAGGTTACAGGATTGCCCATAGTCATGTGAGCAGCCTAAGGATCATNAAGATTCTAGCAAAGCCCAAGTCTCCAAATCTCCATGCTATAGATTCTGAATCATTTTTTCAAATTTTAAAAAGGATTTTTTAGAAAAATAGATAAGATCTCCTGAGTAAATTGGGTGAATGGTCGGGGGGAGGTGGGAAGGTAAAGGGAGGTGGTAAGAGAACATGAGGGAATAGGATGGTCGAGTTGGGGGAGGGACAGAGAGGAGAGAGGGAGAGCAGGGAAAGAGATATCTTGATAGAGGGAGCCATTATAGAGTTANCGAGAAACCTGGTGCTAGGGAAAATCCAAGGAACCCATAAGGATGAACCCAGCTAAGACTCCAAGCAATAGTGGAGAGAGTCCCTGAACTGGCCATCTACTGTAATCAGATCGATGACTACCCTAATTGTCATCACAGAAACTTCATCCAGTAACTGATGGAAGCAGATGCAGAGATCCACAGCTAAGCACTGAGTGGAGCTCCGGGAGTCCAGTCGAAGAGAGGAAGGAGGGATTATATGAGCAAAGGGGTCAAGATTATGATGGGGAAACCCACAGAGACAACTGACCCCAGCTAGTTGGAGCTCACTGACTGAACTGACAGCTGGGGAATCCACATGGAACCGAACTAGGCCCTCTGAATGTGGGTGACAGTTGTGTAGCTTGGGCAGTACGTGGGGCCACTGGCAGTAGGACCAAGATTTATCCCTGGTACATGAACTAGCTTTTTGGAGCCCATTCCCTATGGAGGGATGCCTTGCTCAGCCTTGATGCAGGGAAGAGGGGCTTGGTTCTGCCTCAACTTGACATGCCAGACTTTGTTGACTCCCCATGGTAGGCCCTACCCTCTCTTAGGAGTGGATGTGGGGGGAGAAGGTGGGGAGTGAGCAGGAGGAGTGGAAGGAAGGGGTATGTAAAATGGAAAAAAAACCTTTTAAATAAAAATTTTAAAAATTATAATTATGTGTATACATCTATGTATGGGTTTATAATTTTGAGTACAGTTCTAGAAGAGGCCAGAAGAGGGCTGGAGTTAACAGTGGTTGTGAACTTTTACAAGGGGGTGCTTGGAACCAAACTCAGGTCCTCTGTAAGAGTAACAAGTGCTGATCAGAGCTCCAGCTTCTTTTTCTTATTTTTAAGATACAGCTAAGTTGATTCTGCTAAAACTCAAAGTAATAACTTATTTGAATGGACGGCAATGCATAAAATAAACACAATATTCTTACCTGTAAGACCCGTACATCACTTTCTGGCAGTCAACTAACAAAAATTTCTGTTCCATTTTTCCATGGAATTTTGCTCCTGTTTTTGAAAGATAATCTTGGCCTCTTACTGTCCGTACTCGAATGTTCTACAATTATATGTAAATATAAAGTAAAGTTATATTTAGAAGTGAGACATTTTGAAAAGTAAATAAATAACAATGTAAACACATCAAAACATTTGTTTGTTTTGGTTTGTTTTGTTTTTTACAAGACAGGGTTTCTCTGTGTAACAGTTCTGGCTGCCCTGGAATTCATTTTATAGACCAGGCTGGCCTTGAATTCACAGAGATCCACCTGCCTCTGTCTCCCAAGTGCTAGGATTAAAGGCATGTGCCACCATTGCCTGACCCCAAAACACTCATTTGAAACAAACTTTTAAAACACATAAAAATTCATTAAAGAAAATTGTAAAATTTCCCTAAAATTAAATACTTAAGAAAAAGAATCATTTCAAAATATATTTAACATAGCTTACATGGACATGTTTTCTGTTTATAAAGAATTGTTTCATAAATGATATTAGATTTCACTGTGAGAAATACTTTCTGATTATAATAGCATGAAATTATTTTCATAAGTCAAATATAACTGAAAACATTAATTCAAATGCTTTGACAAAGCAACACATATCAAATTGTAGGATTGCTTGCCAGAGGTTTCAAAGCTGTATATATGAAACAGAATCACTAACTATTCCTGGTGGTAACTAACTCCAAAGAGTGGCCAGGCATCCTCCGTCAAGAAGCACATTCCAGAACAAACAAGTCTTCCAATCTTCCAATCATTACTCTGTCTTCATTGTTTTGTCTATTTCATTTAATTTTTTTTTGGCTAATTTATCTTACCATGACTCAAATTTGAATAGAAATGAAAATAGTAAGCAAAAGTACTTGAGGAAAAAAAAATTGAGTTCTTACCCTGAGACGTTGAATTTGACAACCCTGTTTTTCAGTCATAGTTAGAAAATGATTAAAATTGGACTCATCAAGTAATATATATACAGATATCCCTCGAGTTGATGCCTCCACTATTTCTTTGAAAATATCCACATCAGTGAATACATCCATCACTATGGCAATGACCTGTTAGAGACAAAAATATGAGACAGCTTTAGAGAACTAGTAAAGATTATGAAACTGCTCAGTTTCCATAGAAACCAAAGAAAACAGAAAGCAATTAAACACATCACTTAGAAATGCATAAATATGTGTGTCATTTTTAAAGTGCATGATAATGAATACAAATAAAAATAAAATATGTGCAATTCTATAACTTGGAAATCTTCATATCGGTCTAGGATAATAGAAATCTATAACTCAGTCATTTCTGCAATTAAAGGCAAATCCAAGCATGGTCTCCAGAGCTGTTTATAAACCAAAGATAGTAAAGGAGTTTTTAAACTTTTCTTGGAAGGCATCCAGGCAAAGGTGGGATTGTAGAAATTGTTTGAAGAATGAAGGTGTTAAAAGACTGGAAGAGAAGAATATCTAGGAAAGGTTGGAAGGCAGAAATGAAGAAGATAAAGAGGTGTGAAGAACAGAGCATTATATCCAAGCACCTGAAATTAGCTTACCAGATAGAATCATCAAAAATTAACAAAAACAACAACAATAAACCAAACAGCCAAGGTCAATATAAAAGAAATACCCTTAAGAAACAGGCCTCTAAATTGGAGTGCATNTGGGCTACTTCCTCTTGGAGGGCAGATGTCCAGAAGGGCTGAGAGTGAAATCGTGTTTAAGAAAAAGAAGGTGGCTTAATTGACTTAGCACTTACGGTGCCAAACATACTTACTGACAACTTATAATGTGATAAGCAGTAAGGCAAAAGTCCCCAAACTTGTAAAACTTGCATTATCCTGTAGAAAGATATTTTTGAGCAACATGGAGCAGTAGGTATAAGGGATCAGGGTTTCCTGACACTGAGCAGTGGTGTGACAGGCTCAGTGCAGGAATTACAGAGAAAGTGTTTGCTTTCAAGGAAGTGCAGCTCTCCATGTGGATAGCTTGAGGAAGAGCCGTGAAGAAACAAAAATCATTTTTATTTACCCTATACAGCATTTANGCAGAACACTGGATCATTCTTAAATTATATGAGATGGTGACATTCTTGAGATCCCTTGTAAAATACACTGCAATCAGGCTTGGGGGAAGAAGACTCTCTTGCTCTGGCTTCTCCCATTGCTTTCCTATATGTGGACTGCTGTAAGGGACCAGAAGAAGAGGAAAGCAAGAGAAAACCATCTCACTTGTTTGAGGCTATTTCTCACAATCTCAAGTATGTGATATTTTCAAATCACATCCATGGGTGTGAATTTATTTACTGTGTTTTAATAAGTGATTTGATGAATATTAATGATAGTAAAAAATCATGTTAAAACAAATTCTAAAATATATTTCTGAAATAGTGTGGCAGTACTTTTCANCTAGAAAACAATTGAAATAAAGAAACATTACTATCCCAAATAATATTTTTAACCAGTATGTATGAAGCCATTTTAATTTACCAGCAACTCTCATGTAACAAGTTATTTTAGACTTTGAAATGATCAAAAGCTCATTTCACAGGGTTTTGTTTGCAAAAGTAATTGAAATCACTGAGCCGGTGAATGATTCAATCACACCGAAAGTAGAATAAATGCCAGTCTTTCTTGTGTGACAGAGAAGAGACTAAGTCAGACCTAGATACTAGATTATACATCTTCAACAAGCTAGCTTATCTGCAGTCAGCCAAGTCTGGCAGCTTCCCAGACATCTGTTTCCTGTCCCCTCACTCAGTGTTTGGAAGTTACATGAACTCTACAAAGCTTCAATTGTGCTGCAGAAGGCAATACAATATGAGCTGTTCTGTACAGGGATTAGTCTTGGTATATGGAACATTGATCACAAGTGATAGATGCTCAACTTGACCTGAATGTACTGCATACTCACTGTGCTCTAGAAAATGATCACAATGAGTATATTTAATCAAAAAGAAGTATAGAAAAGTTATGTCTAGATTTGATATGAAATACGATACAAATTCTGAAAAGAGAATACTGGTCATTCCAGCCTACTGGGAAAAAGTGTCTGACAGTGATACATATACTGAAAATATCTATTCTACAGATTCATGTGCAAGGAGGATTGTAAGACTTTCTTTATGAATGGTATCATGATGTTCATCTTATAAGTGTACCAAGACTAAGCCTGCTGTCTCAGTTACTGTTCTGTAACTATGAAGAGACATCATGAACAAGGCAACTCTTATGAAAGAAAGCATTTAACTGGGGGTATGCTTAATGTTTTAGAAGATTAGTCCATGATTATCATGGTGGGAAGCAGACAGGCATAGCACCGGAACAGNAGCTAGGAGTTTTACATCCTGATCCACAGGAAGCAGACATAGAGAAAGCCAGACTGGTCCTGTCATTGGTTTTTGAAGACTCAACCCACTCTCAGTGACTCACCTTCTCCAACAAGGACACACCTACTCTTACAAGGCCACACCTCCCAATCCTTCTCAGATAGTTTCACTAACTGGGGAGTAAGCATTCAAACATACCAGCNTATGGGGACCTTTTTCATTCAAACCACTACATATGCACAGTGTAAATCAGTGATAAATTTTAAGAAATGAAAACCTGATAGTGTGTTGGAAAGAAAAGTATCTACTAGGATGCTGAAGACAAATGCCTGAATTTTATCAGAAAAATACTTCATGATTGCCAGAATTTTCTTTTAAGTATTATTTGGTTTCCAATGTGCAACCTGCTAGCAACATACTTTCATAGGACCTATTTACATAACATACAGCTGTAGCCTGGGTTAATGTTCTGCAGTCACTCAGTTGCCACTACCACTCTCAAAATGCTTCATTTAAAGGGATTCTGACTTCCCTGGGAATCATTTGAAGTGAGGTAGGAGGATTTATTTTTTTCTGGCAGAAGAAATAAAATAATTTGTAATGGTAAAAAGATTAATGTGGTTTTATAAAAAAGTACTTAGAATAAAATTGAACACAACTGAAAACTTTTTAGAATTGAGTAGTACAGATCAAGGAAGATGATGACTTAAGGGGTATATATTTCTAAGTCTGTAAAAATCTGTCAAAAATTATGAGCTAATGGGTTTCAAAAAACAAAATGAAGCTGCTATGGCGAACAAATATCTCTGGCCCTTATTCTTGAACAGCTTAAGTAAGAACTAATAGCTTGTAACTGTATATCAACTACTTAGATTTGTCATAAATTAAATGGAAAAGTCACTGAAATGACCCTCTCTATAATAAATCAACTCAACTAGAGAAGATCTTGAATGCATTAAATTCTAAAATTCTATGCTGCAGCAACTCTTTTCTACTCTTGATAATGACTAAAATAATGTAAACAGGGCTTCTATCCTGAAATATAATAGATAGCTTCACTCTTACATACTGTACATGAGAGTTAAATTATCCTAGAGATTTCAGGAGCTTACTATTCAAAATTGATTTACATATCGCCAACAAAACTTCATGTCTATAGTCCAAATGATCTACAGTATGTAAAAACACATATTTCATTTTTCTTTAATAACTTAACAAGATACACTGTACATTGTTTACAAAAGTATAAACGACTAACTGACAAAATTGAGAAAAATCTAGATGTATAATATATAATAAAAGTCAACAGGAGAAGTGAAGGAAAAGGAAGCACCATGGCAACAGCTGTAGTTTACAAAACTAATACATATTTATGTATGGCAACTCAGGGAAGAAACTGAGTAAGACTTCCCACATTATTTGTATAATATAGGATCCGAAGTGCTAATGTACACACGAGATTTTTGCTTTTACCTTTATTTTACCTAAGCAAACTTTCACACCAGCTCTATACAAATAAGCATCCTTGCTTTTGAAAATAACTTTAATGGGGACTTGAAAATGAATTATGAGGGAAAAGACAGCATAATGAAACTGCAAAGGACCCATGGTCTTTTCTTTGATTTCAAAAATTCAATCATTTCATATGCTCTAATTTCTTCATACTTCTTCCAAATTGACTTTTTCTGAAACTTGGACTGGCAAGTAGANTTAGCATGGGTTCTCAAACCTTGTGTCAGCAGAAGTCATAGACAAAGCGGAAGGGAGAGGGAAGCTGACCTCAATATCCTCCACCTCTNTTTTCTACTAAGATAATCTAGCTATGTGATCACACAGTCTGCCTTACAAAACCTCACAGGGAACTCTGTGGAAAGGCAAAGGAGGCAGAAATGGAGAGGAGGAAACACCAAAGCAGATTCTGCACTACCAAAAATCAATCAATTAAAATGCCTCCAACTGTGCAAGCCAGTCCTAGGAGCATCAAAGGGATGGTCTATAAATAGACTTCTCTTATCAGTCACAAAATCCAAGTCAAATTGGATAGAAGCCTTAAACATAAGGCCACAAAATATAATACTTGCAGAAGAAAGCCTGCCAGGAATAAATCAGAACCATAGAATGAGCAAGAGATTTTGG
>LZPO01097643.1:0-28018 GCA_001675575.1 Neotoma lepida
CATATATACCACTGAAATAAGATTTAAGACTCAGAAATAAGCTCATGTATCTATATATAATTGTTTTAAATAAGATTTTATATGCATATTATTTCTATATGTTTTTATCTGCAAACACATTTTATAGCCAAACCGAAGAAAAATCACCTTGCTATATTAAGTCTACAACATAAGAAACATGTTGTTTATAAAATTTACAGCACAGACTAGAGTATTGATGAATAGGAAAGTGCTTTTTGAAAAAATTGTATTTTCAAATCAGTACATACAGATCACACTATGTAATTTTTGTGCTCTGTGTCAATTTCAAGTCTCTATTTGAAATGTTGTTTTCCTTAAGGATGCAATATGCATTTTAGATGCTATCAACACAAATTTGGTTTTGGTGACAGTAAATCAATAACTCCTATAGACAAGACACACTAGAAAGAACCCTTCCTGTAATTCACTGTCTCACTTGCACAGTGGTCTTAAATACTTTAAAAGTAATATTCACATTAGATGTTCTAGTGATAATTATTTCATTGACCCATGGCAAATGCCCACTTAGAGAACAGCGTCTGTCCTTTTGGTTGTAATAACAGGGAGACATGGGGAGTTGGCCGTGCCTACAAGTATGGAGGAGGCTAGAAACCAGTGAACTCTAGTATAAGAAAGTCTTTTTTAGATGACAGCTCAGATCATCAATCATTCTGTGAGCAGTTGAGAATTGTCAACTGAGATATAACATGGTACACAGTGTCTGTGATTCCTCTCTCCCTTTTGATGGAGAAGAGATTCTTTTACAAAAAATGCCTTACAGGTAATGCATGCTTATTTGATGACTCAGTGTCATATATGTGAATTTATTTAATTCTGAAGAGTTTAATTTCTTAAAACATTTTTTGTGTCTTAGATTGTTCTACCTTTCAAACTATTGTTCAAGTTCAAAGACTGTAAAATAATCCATATTGTTGAATGCCAGACTCATCTTGAAAATAGAATTAATTTGTATTAGCCAATATACTTAATATATCTTTCAAGTAGTTATAGTAATGATATCTCAAAATATTATAATTAATTTTTGCAAACTTTGGTTCTAATGCAAATATTATCAGCATGATGATCTTTTCCATTTTAGTTCCTTTAGCCAGATAATAAACTATAATCTGTAATTATCTGACATTGAAAAATTTGTCATGTGTAATCATTGATTGTTGTCTTAAAGTAAGGGAGAAAATTCCTGCGACATTGCATGTGTGTATTCTCCCTAATTGTTCTGTCTTCAGGAATAGGGCCTAACCGTCGGTATGTGGACAGTTGCCAATGCATTTGGCAATAGCTTGGGTTGTTTTGGGAATCCCATAGGGCCCCTTTGGCCAAGAACTTATTTAGTTGTAACCCATTCCTGGTACTGGAGACTTCATTTGGTGATGACAAATATCCATTTGGGGTTCCATCTGTCCGTTATTTGGCAATTCCTTATATATCACCATTAAATATATACAAATTTAAGGACACTTCTACTATATTAGATTTCCATACAACTCCTCAAATACTACTGTTCTACTAAAGGAATGTGGCAACAAATTACTCCAAACAAAATTCTGCCATACTCATGATCAGTGTCTTGATCATCCATCATCAGAGAAGCTTCCTCCTGCAGTAGATGAGAAGAATAAATACAGATTCCCACAGCTTGAAAATGTGCAAAGAGTGAGAGACTAGGAACCCTCAGTCCTAAATAGGATGCCTTCATGAAATCCCTCCCCTAAAAGCGCAGGGAACCCTGCAGAAGAGGAGGCAGGAACATAGTAAGAACCAGAGCAGATGGAGAACACCAAGGAGACACTTACAGACTGTGGCAGCATGCACAGTGCCTGCACATGTCTGAGAATTCTGGAGTCCCAGGGCTAGAAGGGAAGTGTGCACAAGCTCACATTCCTAACACAGAAGCTCTTTCCAATTAACAACTAACAGTAAATTAAAAATTAGTGTACTCTAAAGGGATCTCATTGATATATAAAACACTCTTTTTTTTAAATTAAAAATGGATTCTCTCATACAATAGATCCCAACCACAGTTCCCTGCCCTCCATTCCTCCTAGTTACCCCCAAATTCCCTCTTTCCCAGATTTACTTCCCATCTGTTTCCCTTCAGAAAAGAGCAGGCCTCAAAGAGACAACAATGAAACACAACAAAACAAGATAAAATGAGACAAGGCAAAAGCTCTCATGTCGAAGCTAGACAAGGTAACCCAANAGGCAAAAAAAGAGTCTTAAGGCCCTGACCTTATGCCCGGTGACCATTGCAAAACAAATTCAATGACATTTTAGAGGTTCTTTGTCTCATAATGCATAAGGGTTCCTCCTACCCCCATTTCTTCTTTTTCTCTCTTTTACCTTACAGGTCCTTTGTTTATACACCATGGTTTCCTGTTTTGTGTTTTTAAGGGATTTCTCTGTGTGTGTTAATGTGTACATCTCTGTGTATTTCTTGAGTTTTTTTCTTTAGGTCTGTTTTACTGTTGGTTTGTTTGTTTTGTCCCATTGTGGTTTGTTTGTTTGAATTTTATCTAAATTTATTTTTTATTATTATTATGTTTAAATGCCTGGTTGTATCCTAATCAGAGAGAGAAAGGGTATGGATTTGAGTGGGAGTGAAAGTATGGAGGATCTTGGGTGCATTGAGGTAAGAGAAACATAATCAGAATATATTGTATTAAAAGTTTTTCAAGAAATAAATTATGTGTTATGTGTATTTATATTTAAGTTTCCTTGGTCAAGGTATATTATTACAACATTAGAAAAGCTACTAAAGACAGATGTCTACAAGGTAATAAGCATTCCTTGCTGTTCTTTCATTCATTGATACTGGAAAATCNTTATCCAATCTCTAAAGTAATTCATAGTTTATCTCTTCATTAATATAACTACACTTCAGCTTACTCTTAATCACATTACTCATTTGACCCTAATTAATCTTCCTCCATCTACTATTACTACAAAAAATATTAATCACATAAATTATCCAGACTCTGAAAACTCAATGATATTATCATTAGTAAAACTTTGAGTTTTAATATGTTTAATATATTAAATTTTGTAGTATATAAAGACAACAACACTTTATCATCCCATGACTTGGACTAACCTTTAAATTTGTCTCCTGTCCATGCCATGTACTTTATTCTCTGAAAGTTTCTCACTCACAAGTGATGTCTCAGATACACTGGATTTGAATGCTAGGACTGTCTTCTCAGAAGCTGTGGGATGCCTCTTGGACGTCGTTGGATGTATTTTCTTTGGACTGTCATGGAGCTGACATGGCTTTGCCATAGATGTCTCAAGTTAAACAGCCGCTACTAATACATTTGTTTTCAGTTTCAAAATGTTGAATATGAAAACTATCTTTCCAGTTCTTACACTGAGAATAATGTGGACAAACAAAAGAACAGATTTATTGGGAACCATCAAAGGAACTGAATTTGCATAACAATATGTCACCACAAATAATGGGAAGATAGAAGAAACGTTCAGAGATTTAAAGCTATACTTTCCTGGTACAGAAGCTGCTGGTCCGCTTGAGTAGAAGAAATGAAAATCGACAACAAGTTGTGAGGGTTGGAGAACATAGGAAATAGAAGGCGAGTGAAGAAACTCCTAGGACAACGTAGCCGTGACTGTGTCTGGGTGGGAATGAATCACCTTACATCCAGGAAATCCACTGCCATCATTAACCTCAGTAACATTTCCAGAAAACCTCTACTCACTATGAAAAAGTCCCAAGATGTTCTCCAGTACAATGGCCTAATCCTTTTGGAGANATTCTAAGAGAACATTCTCCCAGACTGGAGGAGAGAGAACCTGCTAAAAATTATCAAAAGAAAATTACAGTGTTCGAGGCCAGCAATGACAACAGGAATTACTGGATATGGCTATCTGTTAGTTGTCTAAAAACCTTTGTGAATATGCAGAAACAGTTATCATGACCTTCAGCAACCTCTGATAACTCTAGTATCTTTGATNTAGGTTTGTTTCAATAAATTATTCTAATTATTTAAAAAAAGAAAACTAGAATATCTCCATAAAAGGCAATTCAATTTTTTAAAGAAATATTTACCAAGGGTAAAACTGAGAGCTACATATGGTAACAGAGTCAGTACTTGGAAAGCTCATGACCAGGTAACCTAGTGCATCATGAAACTTCCCACATCCAAGAGAGAGCACAACCCTCCTCCTCAGTTCTTATCCTGTCATGTACCCAGAGAAGACCACACCCATAGGCCTCCTCATCCCAATACCATGGTCTAAATGGATCAAATTCCCACAATACCACAAAGGCATTGTAGTCCTAAATACATATGGCCTTAGTAATAAAGTATCGAATACACACGGCACAATAACAAATAATAAGCATATAGATAAAATCAAAATTGAATACATGCTGCTAGCAACTGAGTAGAAAAAAATCCAAGTTCAATGATGCTCTTAATAGCAATATCAGTAAGTATGGTGGAGCTGACTTGTTAGAATATTATTATTCTCAACAACAAACACTCATACTTTTGAAGGTCTAGTGCAGAGGTTCTCAACCTTCCTAATGCTGCCCCTTTTAATACATTTCATGCTGTGGTGACCCCCAACCGTAAAATTATTTTTGTTGCTACTTCATTACTATAATTTTGCTACTGTTATTAGCCATAATCTAAATATCTTTGTTTTCTGATGGTCTTAGGTAATGCCAGTGAAAGGGTCATTTGAACCCCCACACACAAAGGTGACCCAAAGGGTAAGAACCTCTGGTAGTGGTTCCATTCCACAGGAAAGANCTCATTCTAGCTCAGAAATGTCCCTCAACAAATGTGAAAGAAGGAATATCACACAATATGTCTTGATAGGACAGTGTGGAAGTAATGAGAAATCAACAACAGAAAGGGATTATCAAAATACCAAAGTACTTGTAAATTATGGAAGACACAAATGCATGACACATGAGATAAACCTTAAACAAAATGCAAAAACATTTCAAACTGAATTTGAAGCATTTGAATTTTGCAAGATGCAAATGAAACTATTCTTTGATGGATAAGTATTGCGTCTGATACACGTGTTAGAAGATATGAAGACTTTAAAAATCAATGATCTAAGTAGATTATCCAGTTTTCTCCATGATCTAAGAACTCAACAGATTCTGGCATATAAGCTTGTTTTTGATGTCATCAGAGTGGCAGGCAGATATTGATTCAACAGAATCTAGTAACTTAGCACACACAATATTATCCTGAGGAAAATNAAATTTCTGGGCCAGTGTCACTGGTTGGCCCAAAGTTTAAATACAGTATCCACAGTAATTTATTTTTAGGGTAAATAATTTACTTTTGTTCAACTATTTTCAGCATCCGTTCTTTGAACAATATGTCAACATAAGAAAATACATAATTTGACCTATTTAAATGATATCTATTATTTGGCTTTACTTATTTTTCTTTTCTTTTCTTTTTTGTTTTTATTTGTTTGTTTGTCTGTTTGTTTTTTCAGGGACTTGGGTACTACGATTTTTTGCTCCCTGGCTTTACTTTTCACTTAGGATATTTGCTGCTAAAGTGCCCTGATATATTGAAATTCTGCAAGAAAAATTAAGTGCAGCAGTGAGTTTAACAAATGCACACTCTGAAGAGCAAGCAGAATTTACTCCTTAAACACAGCTTGATTATCACCTGATTAGAAATTCATGTGTTAAATCTGCCAGTGCAAATAAATATCATCTACTTAACAAAGTACTCTTGCACCATCTCAGCTTAATTTTGGCACCTAAATTTGGTAATTGATGGGACTGATATAGCATAATAATGTAGGTGACTCTCTTTGTTTAGGCAGACAAATACTTAGAGTATAAAGTAATAAAAATGTTGTAACCTGTGTCAGTAATATTTTTAATTTTAATTTGTTAAATAAGGTATTTATCTTTTATAAAAGGCTGTTTTCTGGGTGCCTTCCTCATATTGCGCCTGCCACATAAAGCCAGTTTTGCCTTCAAATAAGGTCTCTCAGTGACCTAGAGGCTCACAGTGTTTGCTAAAATGTCTGGTGGGTGAGCAGCCTGTGTCTGACTATTTGTGCCCCCACCCACAGCAGAGTTACAGGCATGAGTAACCATATCCAGGTATGGATTCAAACTCAGGTCCTCACNCTTTCATGTCCTTACACAATTAGCCATATATACAGGCCGCCAAGTAAGTATTTCTAATTGTTTATACTTGTTTCCACAAAATCATAGTCTTGCAGATTTAATACAGTACAAATGAAATTATTTGAAGAAAATAATAAATAAAAATAAAATAAAATAATTCCTCAAATAGCTGGTCAAGAAAAGACTGTCATCTTGGCAAATAACTGTTATTTAACTTCACTAATGATATATGCTTGTTTAAAAATTCAAGCTTTAGAAATGAAAATATTTTCATGACCATATGAAATTTTTGTTGACAACTTAATACCTAGCAATTTGGTTGTTGTTATATTTATCTACTAAGCCTGTGTGGTAAGTAAATATGTACATGAAGGCACAAAGATAGGTATAATGTTTATGAGACTATAATAATATTTAAGCCCCCTGAAATGTATTTGATGATCCAAAATTATATGCAGGTTTACATTAATTAATGATGAACAGCCCTGAATTCTATCCACATATTATTTTAGGAAAACATGATTTTCATATTATATTATCTCATCCATATCATTTTTGTTTTCTCCATGGATTCTTCTTCACATTGTGACAAAATNTTAGGTTTTGTTCCACAAATCATGCTTAGCTATTTTTTACTCTTATATGATGATATTTGAAATTTGTAGTTCTATGAGATATTTTTGTTACATTCTCAATTTCTAGATGAATATTTAATTTTATCATAAGTATAACTAACAGCTAGTTATTTCAAGCATGCTTGCCATGATGATTTCAGTAAAAATGGCCCCCATGCATTCATTCGTTTGGATAGTTGCTTCTCAGTTGGTATAACTGAGAAAAGGTTGTGAGGTTTGATTGTGTTGGTGGAGGTTGGAGGAGGCCCATGGGCTTTGACATTTCCAAATACTCAGTGCTCTCTCTCTCTCTCTCTCTCTCTCTCTCTCTCTCTCTCTGTGTGTGTGTGTGTGTGTGTGTGTGTGTATCCTGCTTATGGATCAAGATGTGAGCCTTCAGCTGCTGCTCTACCACCTGATGCCATGCATGTTGATGAATGGGTATCTAAATCTTTGAATGAAGCCGCACATACTTATTTTATATATCATTCTTAAAAATCTCTCAACTTCAGGCAACACAGCAAGGCTGTTCACTAAGTTTTTTTCCCAGTGGTCATCTTTGTGGATGCACATAGGCCATCTTAATAAAGAGACACAGAGTTTATTTAAAATC
Source organism: Neotoma lepida (assembly GCA_001675575.1). NCBI lineage: Eukaryota > Metazoa > Chordata > Mammalia > Rodentia > Cricetidae > Neotoma > Neotoma lepida. The sequence continues at coordinate 7,400 of LZPO01097643.1, forward strand.
TGCTGTGAATAGGAATACAAATCCTTCTGCATTGTTCTAAATGCAGCATCAACCCTTATTTAGTATCCAACATATTTTTAAAATGCTTTGATAATTTAGTCCTTTCTTTCTACTCATGGATCATCCTTTCTTTTCATACTATCCAAAAGATTAAACAATTATTCTACACATGCTCTCTTTACAGGGAGCCCATCTCAACTTAAAATTCAGACAATATTTGTTTCCAAGTATTTTCTTCCTGATAAAATGGCAATTTTGTGTTACTTTTGTTGGTGGTATTATTTCAAGGGCACCATATTTTCTATATTTCTATATTTCTATAGAACAGACAGAAGTGAGATCCCAGAATCATCAACAAAAAGCATGTATAATGTAGTATAAACCCTTATGGTTCTTAAAGATTTAGATTGTGTTTTCTGACTTCAAGGTTTTTTCTGTCTCTCTCTGTCTCTGTTTCTGTGTCTCTCTGTCTCTCTCTCTCTCCCCCTCTCTATATAAATATCCTTTTTACACTCATTCTTTCCAGCTGAGATATTTAATTTTCACAAAATTTTATCTCCTGATATTATAAATTCCTTTCTTAAATTCTGTTCCTTTTTTGTTTACTTACTTTGAAGATTTATTTAGGTTACCTGTATAAGTGAATGTCTTGGACCATGTATGTTCCTGGTTTTGTTGAGGTCAGAAGACAGATAGCATCAAATACCCTGGAACTGGAGTCATAAATGATTGTGGAGTACTATATGGGTGTTAGGAATGAAAGACAAGTTTCCTACAAGAATAAGTGCTGTTAAATGAAAAGTTATATCTCTAAACCTGACTCCTTTTTATTTTAAACTGCTGTGTCAAGCCTCATCCTTATTGTTTAACTCCTGCTCAACTATCATCCTAATTAATGANTTTATGTCTACATAGGGTTCTTCCTTTAAAAGAGATTTAAAATATATTTTATTAATTCTTTAAGAATTGTATACAGTGTTTAACATATTCACCTGTCATCTCTTTCCTTTTCACCCTTCTTAACTTTCATACCTTTTTCCAGTTTTGAGATTACCTCTTCTTTTCTTTCTTCTTTCCCCAATGAGTCTGGCTTGTATTGCTCAGCAAGGCTTGGATTTGGGACTGCTGTGGTTTGTATTCAGCTTCTTTAAGGTTACATCATAAAAAACAAACAAAACAAACAGGCATGATCAAAAAATGAATTATCTCATAGTCCCTCGCTCATAGAGGGCCCTCTATCTTCCATCGATTGGGCTCCTGGAGCTGTGCCTGGTGCCCATCTGTCTCCATCAGTCACTGGATGAGGGCTCCATGGTGGCAGTTAGGGTATTCATCCATGTGATCACTGGATCAGGCAAGTTCAGGCACCTTATCAATTATTTCCAGTAGTCTAAGGTGGGTTCATCCCTGTGGTCTCTCCGGGACTTCTCTAGCACTCTGTTTCTCCCTATTCCCGTGATTTCCCCATTTATCATGTTATNTCCTTCCTTGCTCTCTCTCTCTGTCCCTCTTCCAGCTCTTCAAGATCATGATGGGAGGGTGTGCAGAGATGGCCAGCCAAACTAGTGGAGACGCATGAACTATGGACCCATAGCTGAGAAGCCCCCATGGGCCCTCATCCAGAGACAGATGGAAGCAGATGCGAAGATTAACAGCCAGGCACCAGGCAGAGCTCCAGGAGTTCAACTGATGGGAGAGAGGAGAGGTTCTATGAACAAGGGACATTGAGATCATGAAGCCAGCCAAGCTGGTGGAAATGCAGGAACTGTGGACCAATAACTGTGGAGCCCCGCATGGTGCTGAAATGGGCCCTCTGGAGGCTTGAGACAGTTGTTTGACTTGAAGTGTCTGAGGGCCCCCAGGTGGTGGGATTGGGATCCGTCCCTGGTGCAGGGCCTGACTTTTTGGAGCCTAGTGCCTGTGGTGGGACACCTGGTGCAGTCTTGGCGCAGGGAGGAGGGTTTTGTCCTGCCTTGGCTGAGAGTGCCAGGCTTTGGAGACTCTCCATGTGAGATCTTGTTTGGGAGGAGGTGGGAATGGGTTGGGTTGAGGGGGGGAGCTGGCGGGGTGGGAGGAGGAAGGAGAGGGGGATCTGAGGCTGATATGTAAAAGGAGTGGAAGATCTTTTTAATAATAAAAAATGAATAAATTAATTAATAAAATAATAATCTGAGTCTCTATATCAGAATCCAAATTTCTTTGTTTTTGTGAAGAAATCATTTTCAGAGGGAACATCAAGTCCATTCTGTTGATCTCTGTTGATCTACCTCAAAGAGTTCTCCACAAATCTTAGACCTTTACAAATATTTGTCCATCTCTTTGGTAAATATGAGCAATGCCAGTTTTGAAATTCTTATTAAATTCTTTCTGCATGAACAAGAACCTTTCTAAGGCTAACCTTGGAAACAGCTTCTTGCAGGAGGATTCAGCACGAAGATTACAGGAAAGACCAGATGGCATGTGACATTGCTTTTCTTTTCTTTTACCCATGACACAGCTTTTGTAATCCCATATGCGTAGTGCTCATTCTCTGAATGAAGTGTTTGATGTGACTCTGTATTTTGTCTGAGTTCTCAGAAGAAAGCAAAAGTGAGAAAGGTATGATATTAGAAAAATACATGCAGCACATGACAAATAATGTCATTAAGACATACATAACACATTGGAAATTACCCCTAATTAGAGTCATACATTTATGAAATGTATTCCAAAATAAAACAGCATTTATTTTGCATATACAAATCATCACTTTTCAGATATATACAATTTTTAAATATATTTTAATAGAATGTACTTTTTATTATTTATTTACTGATTGTGTGTGTGTGTGATTGTGTGTGTGCATATGAGTTCAATTACCCACAGTATCTAGAAAGTACATTGTATCTTATGGTGTTAAGTTATAGACAGGTGTAAGCAGCTCAACATGGGTTCTGGGAACCCAACATAGGCTCTCTGCAAGAATAGTACCTGCTTTGAACTAGTGACCCATTTTCCAACCCCAAATTATGTAGAGTTTCTTTCTTTTATTCTTGTTCTTTCAAGACAGGGTTTCTCTGTGTGTAGCTTTGTAGCTTGTTCTGGATCTTACTCGGTAGCCCAGGCTGGCCTTGAACTCACAGAGATCTGCCTGCCTTTGCCTCCCAAGTGCTGGGATTAAAGGTGTGCGCCACTACCGCCAGGCAGAATTACTTAATTGATACCACTTGCTTTGTGTGATAGGGTTAATTTTGCATTGAATNATGAGAATTTCAAAATAACACAGACAGTAGGTTTAAAACATTTTTGTCTTATTCGAACTTCATTTCTGTTTTTATTGTCTTTAGTTCATTGTTTTCAATACTCACATTTCACTACAATGCAATTTTGTAGGCTTTTAAATCATTTTTAACATCTATGCTAGAACTTAATTTTTTTTCCTACCCAGTTGTTAGAAGAGTACAGGATCTTTGTGTTTCAAGTCTTAAATCTGTTATACGTTCCAAATTTCAGACCCTGAAATTCAGCTCGAAATTGGAAACTTAAAGATTTGAAGGTTTTAAACTAAAGAATGACTTTTTAAGTCCTTTCATTCTTCTTGTTCATATTCCTCAATGTTACTATCTACATATCCAGCCTGCTCAGACCAGCCACCAACAAAGCAAGAGATTTGGAGTCACTCAATGTAGTCAGAAGTTTCTCTGGTCCTGCCTGGCTCCACAGTCAGGACGAATCTCTCCCACCCACATCCCGNAGCTGGTTCGTCCTAAATAAACACACATAGGCTTATATTACATGCAAACTGTATGGCCTATGGGTCAGGCTTCTTGCTAGCTAGCTCTTATAACTTAACTTAACCCATTTCTATTAATCTATATGTTGCTGCATGGCCATAGCAGTACAATTCTGCTGGTGTCTTGTTGCTCCTTCAGCATAGGCTGGCATCTCTCGAGACTCCACCTTTCTCTTTCCTTGGATTTCCTGCTTGCCTCTAAGCCACCTTGCCATAGGCCAAAGTAGCTTATTTATTAACCAGTGGGAACAACATACATTCACTAGCAGCCCAAAACTGCCTGTTTGGATAAATTATTGTGAATTATTTAACTATATATTATTGACTCTTAACACAGTGAGTTATCAACATTCACCCTCTCCTCCACACTAGCACAGAATGTGAAGTAAAGGGGTTATTTATCCAAGCTTCTATTAATTTGTCATCACATTTACTTCTCAAAGATACTTTTCTTTGAGTATTTAAAACCCTGTCTACATGGATAATTTTAGAAAGTGACATACATTTGACCTGCCATCTGCTATATACACTTTAAATTGAAAGCCTTGCCTCCACAGTCTATTATATTTACTTTTCTTCAAAATCTCCTTAGGTGTTCATTCTGTCTTCTCTTGATTGTTGTTTTTTTGTGGTGACTGTGGTTTCTCGCTCCATCTTAATAAAAAGGTGAGATTATTACTCAAAATTAGTTCATTGTTTATGAATTGATAATTATTCCAAAGGCCTAGATGAAAAACACTGCTTCTAATTATTCTTATAAAAAATAAATAAGTACCAGGAGGACTAGTTAGGACTTTCTTCACTATTAATAGGACATAGTTCTACAGATTTAGATGAGTTCAGCCCAAGCACATATACCTGTTCTGGCTTGTACAGATAATACCTTTTATGTCATGGAAATTCTGGAAGGACTACTGTAGGATCAGTAAAGTTTGTTACTGTTACTATACCTAACTTCTAAAATTTACTCTGTGCATAGCTAGTGACTAAATACATTCAAATCCATAAAATGTCATGCTTGTTAATGTACTATATTATTNTTTTCTTCTCAATTTCATATTTCTTATATTTCTAATACATGAAAAGAGTTGATTCAGTACATCATTATGCCATGAAATTTGTCAGTTTATTTTGGATGAGGTGACATAAAATATGTTGTGGAACATAGTTTAAGATGTGTTACATTCATTTATGCTGTGTAATATTTGTTTAATGATGGAAAGATGTGTTGCATTCTGTTATGTTTCATTTGTTTAACTCTCTAAAGCTGTGTTACTTTGGCTGTCTGAAACACCTGATTGGTCTAATAAAGAGTTGAATGGCCAACAGCTAGGCAGGAGAAGGATAGGTGGTGCTGCTAGGCAGAGAAAATAACTAAAAGAAGAGAGATGGGTAAGAAAAAGGGAGGAGAGCAGTACACCAGAGGTCAGCCTTCCAGATACACAGCCAATTATGAAGGAAGGAGGAAAGAAAAGAATATGGACTAGAGAAAGGTAAAAACCCAGAGGCAAAAGGTAGATGAGATAATTTAAGAAAAGCTGGTTAGAAACAAGCCAAGCTAAGGCCAGGCATTCATAAGTAAGAATAAATCTCACGTATTTATTTGGGAGCTGGGTGGGGTGGTGGGCCCACAAAGAGTAAAACAAGCAAACAAAAACTACATGGCTGACAACTAACATCATTAAAACAAGANGAAATTCATTTGTTAACTAACACACTTATAGATTTAAATGCTGGGAGACAAGATATTGTTTCTGTTGATTCACTTTAAAAATATTTTTGTAATTATAACATTATGAAATATAAGATGTGCTAGCAGAAACAAATAGCATTTTCTCCTGTTTTAATTTATTTATTAAATATAAACTGTTGTTTTCAGGCTGAAAGTAAAGTCTTCATTAACCTCTAACATTATGCTTCATTACTTCTTTTTATTCCTGTTACAGAGTTTAAAATATTTTTATCCTCATGTGTCTTTTTCTGAGATTTTTAACTTAAAATGACAGTAAACATTAATCTACAAATGGCTTTGATAATTATCAAGTCAGGGCTTTAGAAATTAGTTTGAAAGTATTCAGTAGTAACATTGAGCTAATATCATTATGTATGTAAAATGAAATTGCATAATTTTTAAATTTTTGGTATTTAATATGTTCTTTTCCTAGTTCTTAATGTCTTTCAAAATTAAATTAAAGAATCAGATTTTAGTTCAAATAATGCTAATTAATGATCATCATCATATTAAAGCAAATATTCTTGATGATTATTTTCACAGATTATTGTTTGATTTACCCTCCATGAATTGGATGCATACCTCACTTAACAAACAGATGGAAACAGAGAGGACCCTAAGGATATGTGAGATAAATTATTTTTATATACATTATAATAACACAACAAAACTTCTTTAAAGTATTCATGCTAGCATGGAATTATTAACAATATAAAATACTAGTTGAAATAAATATTCAATAGTAATGATATTTAAAAAGATCTTAGAATATGTTTCAGTGTTAGGTCAAATGCTTCAGAATCAGTTGCCTCTCAGAAACTCCAGGTTTATGCTTGAAGAGCGATAATCTCATTTTCTGGTAATTCTCACTTTAATCTATTTCAATCAGAAAGTGGGATTTGAAATAACCAGCATACAACTTTGTCACTTTTTTATTTCCTGTTACTGACTGTGGCTGTATCACTTATGCACATTTTTATATAAAATGTATCAATTACAGTTGAAAGATTATGTGAAGATGATATAATGCATGTCTTAGTTTTCATAATTAGAGAATATGAATTAGACAGTTCATAGCAAATTAAGGCATTTTAAGCATTTCTCTACTCTTGGCATTATTTTATTTTCCAGTTCAAAGTAACTGTCATGGCCCTTCAGAGTTTTATAACTGACAATTAAAATAGAGAAAATAAAAGACTACAACACTGACAGTGAGAAGCTCAGTGGTGTCCAACCAGCAGGATGAATGAATGAAAATAAGAAGGACACCCCAAGGTTCACTCCAGAGCACTCAGGAAGTGGCCACCCTAGCATTCTCCACCAGGAGACCAAGGTATCTTGCATACATGGAGCATTCAGTCAAAGGGGCGGGGCTGGGTGTGGGTATATGAAAGATATGGAAGCTTGGATGACATATNCAAATGTTCTTCATTGATGGAAACATACTTCCTTAATACCTACAAACAACTCCAGTCCATCTTCTTTTCTTTCTTTTTTTTATAAAGAAATTTTTATTCATTCCACATACCAACCACAGATCATCCCCTCATCCATCCCTCCTCCCACTCCACCCCAGCCACCCCCTAGTCCACACTGCATTCCCTGCTCCAAAAAGGTAAGGCCTCCCATGGGGAGTCAGCAAAGCCTGAAATGTTCAGCTGGAGGCAGGTACAAGCCCTTCCCCCTGCATCAAAGCTGTGCAAACTGTCTCATCATAGACAATTGCTCCAAAAGGCCCATTCATAGACCAGGGATAGATCCTATTCCAACTGTCAGGGGCCCCTCAAACAGACCAAGCTACATAACTGTCTTGCACATGCAGAGGATCCAGTCCAGTCCCATGTAGACTCCACAGCTGTTGGTCCAAAGTTCATGAGTTCCCATTAGCTTGGTTTGGTTGTTTCTGTAAGTTTCCCCATCATGGTCTTGATGTTCCTTGCTCATAGAGTCCCTCTTCCTTCTCTTCAACTGGAATTCCAGAGCATGTCCTGGTGCTTGGCCATGGCTCTCTGCATCTGTTTCCATCAGTTACTAGATGAAGGCTCTATGATGAGAGTTAGGGCATTCACCAATCTGATCACCAAGGTGGAACAGCTCATGCACCCCCTCTACCACTGCTAGTAGTGTAAGCTGGGGTCATCCCTGTGGATTCCTGGGAACTTACCTTACACTATGTTTCCCCCTATCCCCATGATGTCTCCCTCTATCAAGATATCTCTCTCATTGCTCTCCCATTCCACCCCGGATTTCAGCTGGACCATCCCATTCCCCCATGCTCCCATCCCACACCCCCTACCCTCCATTGCCCCTCCTTACCCCCAGTTTACTCAGGAGATCTCATCTATTTCACCTTCCCAGGTCATTCCATACATCCATCCCTCTTAGAGTCCTCCTTGTTACCTAGCTTCTCTAGGGCTATGGGTTGTAGTCTGGTTATTCTTTACTTTACTTTTAGTATTCACTTATGAGTGAGTACATACCATGCTTGTCTTTCTGAATTTGTCTTACCTCACTCAGGATGTTATTTTCTAGTTCTATCCATTTGCCTGCAAATTTTATGACATCACTGCTTTTCACTCCATTGTGTATATGTGCCACATTTTCTTTGTCTTTTTTCTCCTTATGAATTTATTTCAAATTACATACATTTTCAGTTTCAAATATTATTCAGTAGATTATGTGAATTACAACTTTTTTTTCTANTTAGAAAGGAAGGTTTTATTCTTTTATTTTTTTTTAATTAAAGATTTTTTTATTCATTTTACATACCAACCACAAATGATCCTCTTTTCCTTCTTCCTGCTCTTCCAGCCTTCTGTACCCCAACCTATGCCCCCAATCCATCCTCCAACAAGGTAAGGCCTCCCATGGAGAGTAAGCAGAGCCTGGTCCATTCAGTAGAGGCAAGTCCAAGCCCCTTCCCCTGCATCAAGGCTGTGTAAGGTGTCCCATCATAGGTAGTGGGCTCCAAAAAGCCACCTCATGCATCAAGGGTGGATACTGATCCTACTGCCAGTGGGTTCCTTAAACAGATCAAGCTACACAACTGTTTTGCTTATGCAGAGGGCCTAGCCCAGTCCCATGGAGGCTCTAGAGCTGTTTGTCTAAAGTTCATGAGTTCCCACTACTTTGGTTTGGTTGTCTCTATACATTTTCCCAGTCATGATCTTGATGCCCCTTGCTCATAGAATCTCTCTTCTTTCTCTTTGACTCAACTCCTGGTGCTCTACCTATACCACATTTTCTTTATCCATTCTTTGGCTGAGGGGAATCTAGGTTGTTTCCAGGTTCTGGCTATTATGAATAATGCTGTTAAGAACATAGTTGAGTAAGTGTCCTGTGATATGATTGAGCATTCCTTGGGTATATGCCCAGGTGTGGTATCATTGGATATTGAGGTAGATTAATTCCCAATTCTCTGAGAAAGTGCCATGCTGATTTCCAAAGAGGCTGTACAAGTTTGCACTCCCACCAGCAGTGGAGGAGTGTTCCTCTTGCTCCACATCCTCTCCAACATAAGCTGTCATCAGTGTTTTTGATCTTAGTCATTCTAGCAGGTGTAAGATTATATCTCTGAGTCATTTTGATTTTCATTTCCCTGAAGATCTCCCATGCTCATGGATAGGTAGAATCAGCAAAGTACAAATGGCAATCTTACCAAAAACAATCTACAGATTCAATGCAATCCCAATCAAAATCCCAACACAATTCTTCAAAGACTTTGAAAGAACAATATTCAATTTCATTTGAAAAAGAAAAAAAAAACCCAGGATAGTTTAAAGAATCCTGTACAATAAAGCAACCTTTGGAGGCATCAAGATCCCTGACCTCAAGCTCTACTTTAGAGCTAGAGTAATAAAAACAGCTTGATATTGGCATAAAAATGGACATGTGGACCAATGGAATTGAATTGATCCTCATACCTATGAACACCTGATTTTTGAAAAAGAAGCCAAGACCACACAATGGAAAAAAGAAAATATCTTCACCAAATGGTACTGGCATAACTGGATGTCAACATGTAGAAGATTTCAAATAGATCCATATCTATTGCCATGCACAAAACTCAAGTTCAAGTGGATAAAAGACCTCAATATAAATCCACTTACACTGAACCTGATAGTGGAGAAGGTAGGAAGTAGCCTTGAACACATTGGCACAGGAGACCACCTCTTAAATATAACACCAGTAGCACAGACACAGAGAGCAACAATTAATAAATGGGACCTTCTGAAACTGAGAAGCTTTTGTAAGGCAAAGGACATTGTAAATAAGACAAAACAACAGCCTACAGATTGGGAAAAGCTCTTCACCAACCCCACATCTGACAGAGGGCTGATCTCCAAAATATATAAAGAACTCAAGAAACTAGACAGCAAAATATTGAAAAATCCAATTAAAAATGGGCTACAGAGCTAAACAGATAATTCTTTTCATTCTCCCTGAAATACAAAATCCTTAAATTTCAAATTCCAGATACACATAGATTTCATCCCAAACAGAATGCCTCCTCTTTTTTTCTTGTATTACAGAAATCATCAAGTCATTCATTTTTCCTTGAGATGACTTTTGTTTTTCAAACTTATTTGTTATTTAGCTTTGGATAAGGAAGCCATTTCTTTTCCCTTTGCTTATTCCTCATGTGAGGAGGAGGAGGAACAGTGTCCTTTTCTACTACTAATTCTGCATATTCTCATCATTTTCCTTCAATGTCTTCCTATTCAAAATCCATATAATCACGTTGCCCTTTGATTTATTTCCACCAATCTTATCCTTATATTTTTAGTTTTTCTTACAAGTGGGTTTTTAATCTTTGACAATATTGATATTAACTTTCATGATCTGTTATACTTACATGGCTCACACTTTTTAAATCTCCTTTGTCAGATGTGTTCACTTAAATCAATGATCCATTAGCAATGACCACTCTTAGACTTCATTATATTCCTTATTATTTTCTTGACTTCCACTGTGCCTATTAGAGATTACTCAAGTGTGAAAAATTCCATATAGAGATTTTTCTAGTCTTTGATTAATGTAGTTAGTTGGCCATGGTCTGATACCTCAACAAATATGTTACAATTCTTATTCAAGACACGTTAGAACAGGAGAGTTGATGACAAACAATCTGTTCAATTGTTAATGTTAATACCACTGGGTTGTTTCAAATGTGCACTGCAGTGAAATACTTAAAATATAAAAATCTGTACAGCCTATGAAACACTTGTTCATAGATACATATATGACAAAATCAAATTTAGCTTTGAGATTTTATTAAACATAGTTTAGTAGACATTACACTTGTGTGTGTTTGTGTGTGTCCATGTATGTGGTGTGTNTGCATGTTTGCATATTTGCGCACATATGTGTGAAGACTAGACATTGATGTCTGGTATCTCCTTCAACCACTCTCTACTTTACTTACTGAAGTAGAATTTCTCATTGACCCCAGAGCATTCCCATTTAAGCACTCTAGCTGGCCAGTTTACCACAGCAAACTTCCATCTCTGCCTTCTGAACCCTGGAATTGTACCTGGAACAACAAACCAACCCTGATATGTGTGGGTGAGTACTGTGATTATAATGCTGGTTCTCACACTGGCATAGTTATTCATTGAGCTGGCCGCCACNCTTTGATTATATCATAAATTGCTGCAGTACAACTCAATTTGTCTTCTTTCTAAAGTACAGTGACTATCATGAATCAAACAAACCATATTTATTCTAAGGAATCTATGTTTAGATTTTTCTGTCCCTATATAGTTTAGTCTCAATCACTTTTGTTAACAATTATGTTCAAAGCACCAAATTTTGTCTTGTTAAAGACAAAAAGGAAAAGTTAGAATAGAAAAAATACTGGTTTTGCTACAATTTTATCAGAAGTTTTCTATAATTTGTTAAATTTACCATGATAAAATGAGCCTATATATACCATTGTAACCTGAATCTATGCTTTTCTAATACATAAAAACAAGAAACAATTCTAACATAATCATATTTAGGGACAAATATTTTCCTTGTTTATTTATTTGTGTTCAATTTTCCATTTACAAATCGACACAAATTTAATGTCAACCCTATAAATTAAATAAAAATTCTGGAAATAAAATTCAAGTTAATGTGTGATTACTATAAGNATTTTAGTATTATACAATTGCACCAATAAATAATAAAACAATTTTAGAACCCAGGTTATTGAAAAAATATAAATGTTTCACAGTGATAATTTTATTGGTCCAACTTCTTTTGAATTAACTAATTGATGAGCCTTACAAATCACTGAAAACCTTTTTTAGATATTTGTTGCATTTGAATGCAATATTTTTAAATGTCTCTTTTGAATAAAAGCTCAGGCAACAGCATCCAATAACTAATATTTTATATATGGTTAAGACTAATTGGAATTTCATAACAGTTTATAAAACTGAGTCATTAAAAAATTAAACATTTATATTTGTTCATAAAATGAGATGTGAGGATTTTACAGGGGTGAAAAGTCTAGTAATAATTATAGCAGAATACAGATATGTGCAGTGTAAACAGTTTTGCTTTGGGGCCATTTAAATCATCTTGTGCAGGAGGCCTGTGTACAAAGCTGTATCTCCAGTAATCATCACGAATGCAAACTGCTTTTAATTTTCTCTGATTCTTTCCTACACTGATACATGTTTTTGTCTATAATACCAGATAAAAATAAAAACCCACAGCTTTGCTCACTTATTTTGTTGTGGATTTGTTCCACGGACTGTCCAGAATACCATACCTTAGTAATGAAAAGTCCTTGTATAGTGAAGGCTACTATATTTCAAATCTCCCAAGACACAAATAATAATGTAACATCTTTCTCACAACCTTTGATGCATTTGATTTTTTTAAAAAACAGCTTCATTGCTCATGGTTCTAATGCTGAAATACTTTATTCTGAACTAAGGTTTCAAAANTCCCAAATATCTGAAGAGTAGCAAAGGCTGTCTGGTGAAACCTCCCNTATATCAGTGCTCTGTAGGACAAGGTATAGAAGAAGCAGAGCTTGAGTTGATTTTTCAGTGAATAAGCTTAACAAAGCATGAAAAAGAATTAAGACCAGTGAAGACTATCATGTGAAAAAATACTACTTTTCTTCTTCAGCAACCTCATTTACTTATTCTTCATAACTACAACCTCAACTAAATATATTTATGAATAGGTAAAGAGGCTTACAGTTCACCTCTTGTTATCAGCAACCATGAGCTCTTAGAACACTCTAACAGTTACAAGATTAGCTATCTTACACTGAGACTCATTTAGAAAGATACTAATGGCCATCTCATACAGGTAATACTATTAAGATGTGTATTGTAAACTATATAATACATTTTTAATGCAGCATGACATGATTCATACACTTGAAACATGTTATTATTTATGATGCATTCTACGATATTTTATAGTATCCAGTAATTATATTATAAACTCAATTTTATGTATCACTAACAGATATATTTAATCATAGTCTGTACTGTCAAGCAAGTATACCAAATCTTTCAGACAAAACTGATTCTTTGAATTTAAAACACAACTTTACCATTTCAAGTCTCACTGGATAGATTGCAGATATCATACAATTTAAAAAATAATAAAATATCCTACTAAACATGGAGGCTCCTTAGTAGTCATGGTGATCCAAGTTTTTTGTTATGTTTTGTTTTGTTTCCTTTTTATGGAATTTATATTATTTTTTTCATTTTTTATTAAAAATTTTCATAACATAACAACCACAGAACTCCCTCTCCTTCCTCCTCCCGACCCCCAGCCTTCCCCCTCCACCCACCCCCCATTCCCACCTCCTCCAANGCAAGGTCTCCCATGGAGAGTCCCCAAAGCCTGGTTACATTCAGTTGAGGCAGGTCCAAGACCCTCCTCCCTGTGTCAAGGTTGTGCCACGTGTCCCACCATAGGCATTGGGCTCCAAAAAAACAAGCTCATGCACCAGGGATGGATACAGATCCCATTGTCTGAGGGCCCCCTAAACAGTTCAAGCTAAAACATTGTCTCGAGTATCCAGAGGGTCCAGTCCAGCACCATGAGGGCTCCACTGCTATTGGTCCACAATTCATGCATTTCCTAGTTTGACTGACTGTCTCAATACTTTTTCCATCATGATGTCAATGTTCCTTGCTCATAGAATCTTTCCTCTCTCATCACAACAGTTGGACTCCTGGAGCTTGGATTGGTGCCCAGCTGTGGATCTCTGAATCTGCTTCCATTTGTCTCTGGATGAGGGCTCATGGGGGCTCCTCAGCTATTGATCAACAGTTCATGCATCTCCACTAGTTTGGCTGGCCATCTTTGTACACCTTCCCNTCATGATCTCGTTGTCCCTTGCTCATAGAAGGCCCCCTCTCTCCCATAGATTGGAACACTGTGCTAGCTGGTTAGGAAACTCGTGGGCATTCTTCTGCCTCCACAAGAATCTCTCCATAGCAAGGCTGGGGTTACACATTTTTACCTTGTTGACCTTTTTGGAGATCCAAGCCCAGATTCACAAAAAAACAAAAGCAAAAATAAGTCAAATGAAACAACAACAAAATAAAAAAAAACTGAAAAAAGTAGAAAAACCAAGATATTATTACACATCAACAATAACAGGAGATTTGTATATCAAGAGTCCAAAATNATTCTTGAAATGGCTACCAAACAATTTAAAATAATGCTTATGAATGAATAAGAAAGGTGAGAAGAAAGCTACAGCTAGCTACATAGTGAGATTGTATCAAAAACAACAAAAGGATAAGTGATTTGTAAGGTGCCACAATCTTGAATGAAAGTATGCAAATAATCAGTTTTAACAATGATAAATTCATCAGATATATCTTCAAAGAGAATAAACATTTTTTAACAAGTTAGACAATATCAACTGAAAATTAAGATGAGATATTGAAAGTATGATTCGATCAATCAGGAAGTAAAATATCAACTTGAAGGCAGGATTTCTAAATATCCTAAGGAGAAAAGAAAAAAGAGGTGAAAACAAATATCAAGTTTTCNTCATTGGGGCTCCATGGATGGATGAATGGAAATGCCTTCCATTTCATTCAATTACTGAGCTGCTATAATCACTTCAAAATATCTTAGACTGAATCATCTATTAAAAAAACAAAAATACATGTAAGAAGAACTTCTAACCAGTCTTATTAATAAATACGTGGAACAAGAAATAAGGGTGAAAATCTGACAGAGATCAGAGGAATTAGGAGCAAGCCACCACTCACCAATGCTGCCTCTACTTCCCAGGATTGAAGGGGAGGAAAGAGCGAGCCTTCCGGTCTAACCTGGCTTTTTATGCCTGTCCATCTGCTAACTAATTTCCCATCCTCCCAAGCTACATCACTTCCTGTCTTGTCTGCATGGATCTTCAGAACTCTAAGGTTGATGCTGGGATTAAAGGCGTGTGCCNCCACCTCCTACTGCTAGTTCCCCATGTGACCTTGGAGTCACAGAGAACCAAATGGATTAAGGGCGTGTGCTAACTTGCATGGCTATNGTTTTTCTATTAGTGGCTGGCAGCCCCGTTTTTCCTCTGACCCTCAGATAAATTTTATTAGGGAAGACAAATAAAATATCACCACAAATACATTTATTTTAAATGTTTTCCATCATTTTCTATGTACAGTATTTTTATTATTTATATTACATTTTGAGATTATAACATAGTTACATCATTTCCTCCTTCCCTTTTCTCCTTCATGGCCCTCCCATGCACCTCTCTTGACTCTTGCCAATTCTAAGCCTGCTTTTAATAATTGTTGTTACATTTATATATGTATATGTACATACATATATATTCCTAAATACATAAATAAAAACTGCACAATCTATATAATGTTATGGGTATGTATGTTTTAAGTGCTGACCATTTGGTAGTGGATAATCAATTGGTGTGCTATTACCCAGGGAAGACTATTTTTTCTGCTCTCGGCATTCCTTAGTTGTTTGTCATTCTTTGTGTAGCTGAGGCCTAGTTGGTTTACCCATGTCCACTGAGGCATGTCTAGTGTTATGCTTGCTCAAGCTCATGTTTAGGCAGTCATGTTGGTAAGACTTTATATGTGTAGTTTCCAACATTCCTAGAACACATAATCTTACATTAAACTCACTGATCTTCAACTTTTACAATTTTTCACTTCATATTATGCATCCTGATGTCTGAGTCTTAGGTAGGAGTTGTGTTGTAGATATATCCTTCAGGACTGGGATCCTCAAATCTACATTTTGGTTAGTTGTGATTTTCTGTGATGTTCTCTATCTCTGGCAAAGAGAAGTTTTCTTGGTGAGGGGCAGAGACTACACATATCTTTGAGCATAAGGGAAAATTTTTATTATGTAGTTAAGTCTTCTGCTGAATTAGTAAATTAGGGATTGTAAGTTCTCCTCCAACATCCATGACATTAATTTTTTTTCATATAATATATCTTGGTCTTATTATTTCCCCTCTCCAACACTTCAAAGATCCTCCGTATCTCCTTATCCATCTAAGTTCATGTCCCCCCCTCAAAAAAAAGAGGGAAATAAAAGCTAAAAATAACAAAATTACCCCCTGGGCCAGCCTCCAGTCTGATAACACAAAAGAGACCCAATATGTTTTTGTGCACTTTTTTGTTTTATTTATTATTGTTTATTTTGTTTTTCTAAAAGTTCATTTCTTACTGTTGTGAAATTGAAAAGTTCATTATCAAGAAATCAAGAGATTTGATGTATGTGGCGGTTGAAATTCATTGTTTATAGGAGGAGCACTGCCAGCTAGCCTGATAAAACTGCAGTTAGTCTGTTCCGAGTAGTATGCATAGACATGCCTGCTAGCTACTTCCTGCTGAGCCAACTTGGAGTCTGCTGCTTCACCTGGTGACCGGTGATGCTCAACTATCATAATACTGGGGGCCAATAAGAGAAAGACAACACAGCTAAAAGAGTCTCTGGTTGCTGATGGGAAATCTAGCGGGGGTATATAGGTTTGCCTCATATCTGCAATAAAGGAGTCCACTGGTTGCTTCTCATCTAACTTCCAATGTCTGTGTCATTGACACTGTGCCTTCTCATGCCCTTCCACAAGAGGTGTTCAGGTGGTTTGGCCATAACAATTTTCAACTTGACAAAATCTTTGATTTCTCAGGACACAAACACTTGGGCACACCTTTGAGGGATTATTTTAATTAGGTTAACTGTGAGTGGAAGACTCATACTATAGGTAGAAGATCTCTTTCCTGGCTTTGAGTCCTGAATTAGAAAGAAAAGAAAAAGTTGAGTCCAAGCATTCATGTCTCCCTGCTTCCTGACTGTAGACACAATACGGTCATCCACCTGAAGCTGCTTTAATTGCTCTAAGAGATAGACTGTACCTTGAATTGTCAGCTCAAATCAACACTTTCCCACTTAAATCAATCTGTTCATTATTCTATCATAGCAGCTGGAAAAACAACAGGGAGAGCTTCAACTTCTCAACTTGGCTCTGAAATGGTATTTTCTAGATGTGTACCCTATGGTAGAAGAACAATGGGCTTAACCAAGTATCTTGTATAAGAATATGCCTCATATTCTATAGGGTGTAGTAATTATCTAATCACTTCTTGGAGTAGACCTTTCATTGCTATTGCATGGAGCTTACAAATCAATCAATAAATGTTTATGTAAGAATGGAGAGTGGGAACTGGCTATGAGTCTTCAGAACATAGCAAGAACACATCAGAATGGATATATTTTTAGAAGAGAAAATTAAAATTTTGGACAAGTTTAGATGAAACACTACTGGAACAAAAATCAAGAAATGGAGTATGGCAGAATAATGAAATGTAATGCAATTTATTCATGTAGTCAATGAAATTAAATGAGTTAAATTGAAGTGGGATAGAAAACTAGGGCAGATTTGGGGAACATGGGAAGTCAGAGATAAACTCCTCACTCTGAACTATAGTGTAAGCCTTCATCAGGAGCAGAGCAAGAATTCCAACATAAGTGCTAACTGCTTAAGTGTGTTCTCCTCTCCCAGCTGTGGGCAGTTTTCTAGGAATTCCACCAGAAACATCATTCACAGGGATGTTTAATGTTCCCTAGTTTTACCTTGTGAGATCATAATATCATCCAAAGCCCCTTCAGAGGTGTCTCACTTATCTCTTGTTTAAGAAAAGAGGGAGAAAAAAATTAATTTCTAAACAGGTTTAGGAGATAAAATCAGAGACTCACCAACATGTTATGTACAGCTAGTGCCCTAGTGCCATAGATAATTAATGAACTAATTAGTGATAATTACACACTTTATATTGATAAACATCTATTGTACACAGATATGTCTTTCTTGACTCTACTTTGGGGAGGCATATACCCTACTTGAATGTGTATCTCTTCTGAATGTCTTTCCTTACCTTACCTCTCCTATTTAAACTGGTGTTATGATATCTTTAACACAATCACAAATGTTGCTTCATAAGCTAGCTTGTTATGGAATTATTTGCAAGGTTAAAGGCTAGAACACTGCTTTGGCCTGATTTGGGGTCCCTAAAACTCTAGGGAAACTCCGTAGGTTGTNGAGGACAACACTGCTGAGCTATGTCCCTGTTCCCTCACTGCAGACAACGTAATGGTTCAAAATGCCTTCAGATAATACAGCAGCAATGATTTACCTTTGCTCTGGGTCCAACAGTTCCAGACTGACTACCTGATTTCTTTCATAACCTGGGAGACTGAACAGCAATTTCTCCAGAAGGAATGGTTTCCTGAATCCAAAGACCCACTAAATGATTACTTCTTTTAATATTTTCAGCAATTTCTACAAACTCTTGCTAACATCTTAATTTAATTTAATTTTGACTTATTTGATCAATGTTTATCCCATGCAGTTTGGAAATTGTCAGAATTTTGGACAAATGTTTCTTTTAATATATATGCTGTAACTTTTAAGTATTTGTTTGATAGAAAAACCAAATGNTGCAAAGTTAAAATACAGTGGACTTTAACTAAAAATGTGGACTTTAAAAAAGAGAATCCATTAAAAATGGCAACATTATGTCTCAATGTTCAAAAGAAGTGTGGAACTATATAATTCCCAGCTCAGTCATTCTATATGTAGGCTTTGCCCTGTAGAAAGACAATTCCTACTATCTTAGAAGCTGTGCTGAAGTTCAGTCTCTGCCATTCAATATCACAGCAGGATTATCACAGCCCATCTCTTCTAAAAGTTAATGGACCATCCTTCACAAAATCCTCTCTAGACTAATATTGCCAAAGGTTAAATGACATTAATGTAGAAGTTCATGACTGCATAATGCAGTTTATAATCCTGAGGATACTGTAACAGCAACAACCATTCTTCTTATATCCCCCTTGTCTTGCAGATATAAAATTACTCTTGTGGAAAATTATCATTCTCCAGATGTACAGCTCTTGGTGATGGGGATTCACAAGGCATGGGGTATTTCACATCTTCTATGGGAATCAAAATAATGGATAAAGAAAACAGCTACAGTTTAAGGGCACTTCAATTCTGAGACTTGATTTTCTAGCTTTCCATCTTCACTAATACAGCATGTGGAACTCTGCATCTTATGTTTTCGGTATGCCTGAGCTGGGCATCATTCTCTTTGTTAAACATTATACCTTGTTTTAATTTTCCCACTACTGATTGCCCCCTACAAGGTCCTAGATCCTGACTGATTCTTACATTCTGTGTATATTTCTATACTATAGAGGTATATATGAGTATTGCAAGTGTCCTGGAATTTATGTTTCACAACTAAAACACTTGTCAATATTCCTAAATACTCATCTAATTTCATGAATAAAATGACATTTTGTGATTCAAAAAAAAGCTTTGTTTCCTTGATCATAAAATTCTACATTTTAATCTTTAGGGTTCTATATTGGGATGTTTCATTAGAATGTATCTTACTAAAGTGCATCCCATTTCCTCAACCCAGTAAGAGAGGAAAAGAAAAAGAAAATTTCTGCCTATAAAATTATAATTATTTCATTCTTCATTGTAAGAGCTTCATATTCCGAATTGCTGACCCTACTAATTTTCTTTCATTACCACATTTCAGATTTTGAAATGCAGCTGGAGATCCCTGTTTGGAAAAGTTCTTGTCACAGTCTTTTAAATTTCCATTTTCATAATTGAACAGTTATGATTCCACAATCAGATGAATACCAATGCTTACAACTTACCAGAAATTAGTCAGTCATATAAATACAACCTAAGAAGAAATCTAANCATATTTTTAAAAATTGAACTCTTTATCTTTTCATGAGTTTCNTGACAAATGTATTGAGATTTATTTTCTACATTATGGTTGCCTTAAGGAAATCCTTAGAAACATTGTTACTTAGAAATTCTGTGATCACATTTCTTCAGAAAAATATTAAGACCCTGGAATAGGGTCTTAATCAAAACAGTATACNTTACTTTGATACACTTACTTATATAAGGTGTAGCTTGTTCTTTTTCTTCATTATTGAGGGCTGAGCTTATTAAATCACTCCTAATTAACAATGTGTCAAAAAGCAACTTGGATAACATTCTAAACTAGGCTTTAAAAGGAATTGGAGTTTTCCCATTACTTCACTGTCTTAAGTTACTTGCTTTGGGGGATTAGAGATCGCTGTGAAAATTCCTCTTAAAGAAATTGTAGGGGGTACACGTCAAGTACAAGTGTCTTCCTTCTCAGTGTCTATACTGACCTCCACAATGACTGGCTGACCCAGCATGAAGTTGACCCTGCCATTTTTCTCCTGTCCTTGGAATGCTTCACGTTTCAACTAGTATCCAGACTGCATTCATGAGACTGAGGCAGAAAATTCTAGATAAACTGCTCCCTTTTTCATGATCAAGAGAACCCTCCAGAGATGTGACTTTCATCTCCTGATCCAAAGAACTTGCAGGATAGTTATACATGTGAGTGTGTGTGTGTGTGTGTGTGTGTGTGTGTGTGTGTGTATTATTTTCTAATTCAGAACCTACCTTTAAGAAGTTGATGTGAGATTCACCCATGTCTTTTTGTTTGTTTGTTTGTTTTAAGATTTATTATGTATACAGAAGAGGGCATCAAATCTCATTACAAATGGTTGTGAGCCACCATGTGGTTGCTGG
>LZPO01097644.1:11212-26766 GCA_001675575.1 Neotoma lepida
CTGGAAGAACAGTCAGTGCTCTTAACCTCTGAGCCACCTCTCCAGCCCCACTGTCCACAATCTTTAGTGTAGCCAGAGACCCACTCTCTATAGTTAGCCAGGTTTTTCCTGTGCAGCCCACAAAGATAGAATCACATTCTTCATTTGTATAGGAGCCATTGACATACTCACATTACTGTACATCGCTTCAGGAGGTATCTCTGCCACACATTCTTCCACATCCACATGTACCTACCCCACAGACTGCAGCAGCCATTCCTCTCTGTCTGCAAGCAACATATTACCNAATAAGGAGGTTTGTATCAGTGTCTTAGGAGTGATAGGATGGAAACCAAAATTGTGCAGCTTAAACAACAACAGGGAGTTTTTGTCTTACAGTTCTGAAGATATTAGAAGTCTAATATCAAGGTGTGCACATAGCCCCCCTCTCTCCCTACTCCCACAGGAGTTAGTGCCTGTTTTTCTGCCTGATCTATAGATGTTACAGCTTGTCTTAGAGCCCTACCTGTAGAACTAACAAGAAAAAAGCTTGTCTCCATCATGAGTGTCCCAACTGGCCAAAGTCAATTAGTTGCAGTCCAGCTCTGAATTCTTCAATCAAAGTACTTTTGCCCAACCAGCCACCTTGAAGTCACTTGATCTTATTCACACCCCCAGATCCCATGGTGCTTTCCTCTCAGACCTACTCTATTATGCTCATTCCAAACTAGCACAGACAATAGGCACCAGGAATGCATAGTCAATATCAGCTCCTTGTGTCAGGATCTTCAGTCTTCACAGAACAGTCTCTTAAGATATTCAAGAAAGNGTGCCAAATCTCCTGGGTATTGGGTTATTACCTTAAAATGCTTACTATTGCCTCTAGACTGTGTTTTATTGTTTGTTTGGTTCCTTATACACACTTACCTACAATTATAGTCATGCCGCTTTCTGAGAAATTCATTTCACTCAACTGCATTTTTCTCTTTTCGCTCTGTGGGGAAGGAGGAAATCAGCTGGGGGTTATACCTAGCTCTTTTCCTTCTGGCCATTCATCACAGGCTCTGATCCTGTTCTACCTCTTTATGAGCTGGTAAACAACTCCTTAATCCCCTTGTGACTGCACACAATACAGTTTATCTCCACAAGAAAAGAAAACCTGTAAATCCCCAAACAACTGAGCCCAGGAGTCTGGCTTACTTTGTAAACATTTCCCATCATGAGAAAAGCAAATAATCTCTGCCAGGTGTCCAAGAAGTAAGTCAATCCATCCCAACAGGTGTTTGCACTGAAAAAAAGTCAATAGGCAAGACAGACATGATCTGAGATTTATTCTTGCTCATGGACAATGCTAATCTGTATAATGTTAAATAAAGTTAGTCACTGTACATGTTCCCATAGTCCTTNCCAAAACATTAAATGCAGAGCATATATATGAAGCAAATGTCTTCTGAGCATTGCTCAGGGGTTGAAAAATGCTGGTAAGCAATTATTTGACTGCAAAAGAGGTTCTGGGCTGATCTCACACTGCATTTCTGTCCCTTATAAATGATTCCCCAGCAGCAATCACTACACTCTCTATTCAGTAGAAAGCAAAGCCCTGATTTTAAGCCTAGAATCTGAACCCTTCAATGAAAACTTTATGATTTAGAACAAAACCAAATTATCTCCAAGTTCCCCTGGCTCGCCTTTCTGANCTCATCCTGTGTCATCAGCCCCTTATTAATGCACAGGTTCAGGCTTCCTGTTTATCCAGCATCAGGTCAAGCCCTGAGGTTTAGAATCTATAGCTCCTTCTGCCTGCATACCCTTTGCTGCAGCTTTCACCATTACAGNATCTCAAGTCTCAGAGAGTTTCTCTAACTTCTTAACTGCCAAACCCAGCATTCCCATCACTCACTAACTCTCCTGTTTTCTTCACGTAGCATAGCACCTGCTTCAATCTTATTTATTGCTACCTGTCTCTTTGCTTCTCATCATGAAATCAATACTCAGGCCATGTCTAGCATAGATATATGGAGGTCCCTTGGATGGGTAGATGGTATGAAGATCTCATACCTACAGCATTTGGCTAAAACTGAACTGCCCTCCAGTTTTGAACTCTCTGAATAATTTTCATCCTGTCTGCTTCATAGACCTCATAAGCTGCTCATTCTTTTCAAATGTGTCCAGATGAGAATGCCAGTCTAGCTACTCTGCTCTTTTCCTTCCCAGAATGCACACTGCTTCCTTTTGGTAAATCCAGTGAGATGTTCTGAAGCATTGGTACATGGACAATAGAACTCACAGTTAAGGCATGTCTTTAATCACATTTTAGAATATCAAGGGTTGGTCAATATTAACAGTGTCACTGAACATGCAGAACAGTTTGCAGAAATAGCNGATAAAGAGAAAAGATGCTNTTTCTTCCACTCTCCTCCCAGCACAAACAGAATCTTGGGGTCCATTGAGATCAGACACAGGCATACAGAGTCTTGATGATTTAAACAAATACTTTTAGAAGATATTTGACCTTTAAAAATGTTTAAGTGTAACTTGGTAGGTTACTAAGATTATTAACTTAACATGTAAAATTTTGAAGTATAGTTCACTTAGATAATTATTTTAACTAATCTAATTTTGCTTNACTGAACAGAGCAAGGATATCGGATTTTGTTTATTCAGCATAAAACACAAAGCTGCCAAAATCTGTACTAATGTTATGTAGGCAGATATAATGGCCTAGAGATTTTGGGCCACAAATGTCTGGGTTCTGACCCTGAACCAGCTGCCCAACTCCAAGTGGGGTTTTGAAATTCCTATGACCTTAGATTCCTTACCTGAAAAGTTAGGCTGCTTAGTGGGCCTTGGTAAAGACTTTTAAATTATAGTAAGATGATAAGGCACTCAGAAACTAGGCTCAGTGTAAATCAGTCTTTAGTGAGTTTTAGGAGGTTATTATTTGGCCTATTTTATTGGAAGCTGACAAGTTCTTTGAATGATAATTACCATAAAAATCAACAAGATCAAACATGGAAAAAAAATCTTACAAATGTAATTTTTAAAGATTTTATATGATTTAAACTGAAAATGGAATGTCAACATAGTGCTAGGATGAAAGTAGATATAACTTGTGACATAAATAAAAATAGTGGGTTTAGAAAATGACCACACAGGGTCTCCAGTGACACTGCCTACAAGGATCTGTAAGCAACTGCATCTGAGGAAGGACTTCCGGGGTGTGCATGTGCATGTCCCACTAAGCAGANAGCCCATCCTCTCATCCTTGTGACATATCTTTAGATGTATTATATTTCTTGAAGTTACAAAATTTTAAGGAATGTTCCTTCCTATCCAGGTGATTGACAGGTTCCTCTGGACTAACTCTTTTAAGAAGTGGTGTGTCTGTAATTTTACAATCTTTCCAACACAACTCTCATCTCAAAGATAAGTAAATGTGAGTGGCTATGGTCCTGGAACACAGATTCAGGTTACCTTGAATTCCATGTTCTAATGCAGTAATAGTTTAATGAAACCTTCATGTGACAGAATAAACAAAGTCATAACTCTAGGCACTTTTAAAAATGTTGATAGAAACATTAGGTAGACAATTACATAAAGGGAGGAAATCTCTGGTGTAGACCTGAGATGCTGTCTGATGGTTGGCAGGAGCTGGGGGCTTTGTTGTGTTAAAACATCCCAAGGGTTTTATCTGTTAGTGACAGAATGTTAGGTCTGTCACAGGTGTGGGCAAGGAATGGTTACTTAAGAGTCTAATGATAGCCCAAGATAAATTGTAATTAGTCTTATGACCTGCAATGTTCCAACATCACCACCATTATTGAAGTCCTAAGCAGTTAATTAGCCATGCAGAAGATTCAGTAGAAGGTATGGTTTCTAAATGTCATGTCTCCTCCCAGAGCCACAGGACAACTCAGATACCATTTTTTTATTTTAAAAAAATCATAAAACAGTTGAGATAAAAGCATTTAACAAAAGAAAACTAAATCTATGAAAATAGCCATGCTGTATGGAGAGGAAGTAGCTCTCCTCAGCAAAGCCCTGCTATATCTACCTGCCTTCCTTTCATCATGTCTTAAATTTTGTGGAGGATGCTTCTCTGCTTCTTTCATATAGTATTTCAAATCTTAAGAGGACAATTGTGATACTTCCCTCCTTAAGATTCATATGTTACCAGGACACAGGAGGCAGTGCACAAAGCTAATTAGCGGGGTCCAGTCCATCTTCAACGGCCTCCAAGCCTGCCAATGTTTGACTATGTGCCTAACAAAGGAGCAGAACACTGGCTCCAAGGTCACAAGGAGCTACCAGGGCTTCTGGGGATGTTCATACAAAGGCAGGCATGCCCTTGTTTCTTCCTTTACCTCCTCCTTCCTCTGATTGCTCTACACTGGTGTATGTGTAGCCTGATCCATGACCCGCCCTAAGGAGGCTCCTATATGTAGGGAGGAAAGAAGGGATTAATGCAGAAACTGCCCACAGGCTTCTCCTGCAGGTGGCATGCATCAGGTAGCTGAACTCAAGAGCTACTCTGGAAGAACAGTCTAANGACAGAATATTATCAACAGTCAACAAGTGGGGAGCAAAGGTCAAGGCATAGAAAGCCCCTTACCTGAAATCCTGTAAGTATTACTGACTATCTTCCTGGGTTACCAGGCGAGACTCCCTTAAGGATAGGCAGCAAGATCAGAAAGAGGAGAGGAGGGGGTCACTGCTTCTAGCACAGAAGAGAACAATATTTTTCCAGTGCTAAAGGAGAAAAGTGCTGTTTTGCCTCTAGTCCTAAACTTTTCAAGTCCTGGGANCAAGTCATTNNTCTTATTGTTAGATTCAAGAGCAAGGCTTACATGAAGGATTTGCAGAAATCCCCTTGATCAAGAACTGCCAGGTTCTTCCTTCCCCACAGAAAGGAACCAAGGTTAAATGTGTCTGCCATAAAGCAGGGCCAAGATCTCCTCAGTAGAGAGACTAGCACAGGTCCTGTCCATGCTGGCTGAGAGAGGCCACCATTGTGCTAGCTGTCACTCGTGACCTTGGAAAGCTGTTCTGAAACGAACCAAGGGAAGCTCAGGCAAGCTCCAGGACAGACACTAAGTGGCAAAGGCTGAGCCTAGCCTTCTGTGCATCCTTCTGTAGGAAGGCTAGCTTCCTTTCCAATCTTCTCAGAGCAGAGTTTGCACACCTCTTTCCCAAAGATAGTATGAAGGTATGTATCTAGGGGCCCCTCAGAAGGCTGGAGCTTTGAAAGGTTGTCATGACATTCCAAGGCCACAGGGGAAACTGAAGGAGTATTTTCCAGACGTATCTGGACCTCAGACTCCCTAAAAGCTTTCCCCTTAACCTCAGAGATGGGTTGATCTAATGAAAGCCTCCTTAGGTGTTAGAGGCACTAAGATATGTGACAGGACTTTATTGCCAGACACAATTGAGTTCATGGGCATTCCTGTGGTCTCCTGGTGCCCTCAAAGCTGAACAGTGCTTCTCACTGGGCTATGGTGAAGTGAACAGTCGCTGAACCTCCTTGCATCACTCTACTGGGCCACTTCAAAGAGGCTTCTGGGTCTTTTACCCTGACATGGGGGCACACAAAAGANCATAATGACATAGTAAATAGATAGATTAAGAAGTAAGACATGTCCGTGGCCTGATGAGGAGCATTCATGTACCCACAGGAAGATGACTTGGACCCAGTTCTTTCCAGGGATTCCTGGGTCAGAGCTTCTAGAGTGGCTCAGCTGTGATGCAGGGTGGANCTGGGGTCCTGGAACTCCCAAGGAAGTCCAGGATGAAACCCTTACCCTCCCAGAGCCCCNGAGAGCTGGCTATGTCCCAGTGTCACTTTCCCACTGGGGATTCACAGGCCAGGCTATGTCTGTAATAATAGATGAAGGCTGAGCAGGGCTAATGTAGGAAGCAAGCTATACTTGCTTGTCATGGGTGGATCTCTGAGGTGAGTCACTCAACAGCAGTGGCGGGAAGCAGTGCCCCCATTATGTGGCATCCTTGCACTAGCAATCAGCCCAGTTACTTTATAATGTTACTTGTGGGTATGTTTTCAGGGTTACCACTTGTATTGAAAAACCTATTGGGGAGGGGAGGAGAGGGGAGAAGGTCACTGGGGAAGACAATTTCTCCCACCCTTAGCATTCTTTACCAACCAGTTTTTTAATGCTGTGAAGGTCAGTGCAGAAGAGCTTGCAGCACAGGGAACTAGAAATAAATGGCCTTGGTTCAAACTTGAATTTGTCAAAGGGCTCTAGAGAAAAGTGATCTCCTTGGGGTTGAAGAGATGGCTAAGTGGTTAAGAGCTTCACAATCCTTTGTAACTCCAGTCCAAGGGCATTTAACACCCCCTTCTNGCCTCCTTGGGCACTGGGCAAGCATGTAGTGCATTGACATGTGTACAGATAGAACACCTAACACATTAAATAAATTTTTAAATGATCCCCTAAGAGCAGAAATGGAGACCCTGCTGTAAATCAATGTCTCCTCAGCACTGATAAACAAGGGCCTGTGCAACAGAGCAAGTCATGCAGTTCATCTGTCCCAGCAACCTCAAAGCAACTCCAGCAGTCAGCATAAAAACAAACTGCAGGTTAATGATATCCTGAGGCTGTGTCTTATATCCTGAGCCTCTATGGAGACATAAGCCTTGGACCAAGATGTAGTACTTGCTCCTTCAGAAGAATGAGCTTACTATCTATAACTCCACTCCATTGGGAAAAAAATATGTTCGAATCTTAAGACTTCCTGAAAGAGCCCAAGTAGTGGTGAATGCCTATAATCCCAGATTTTAGAAAGACCTAAGACATAAAACAGAGGGACTGTAAGTTTGAGGCTACTTGGGCTGTTCAATGAGTNCAGGCCAGCCTGATTCGATGGCTTGATACTGTCTCAAACAAAACACNCCTAGGACTTCAGATAATCAAGTATGGAATGTATAGTCATTAATATTTATATTTAAAAATATAGAATGGTCACAACCAAAAAAGATGGTTAAATGTATAGAAGAACATATATTCTGAGCAAGACATAGCAGCAGAAATATTTCTTTAGGTTACATAAAATACTTCTTAAAATATCTCTTTTGATGCTTTGTGGAACTAGTAAAACTCATAGGGAAATCAAGACAGAAAGGAAATAAGAGAAGAGCTCCCTGGGATGAGGGCACTCTCATCTAGGGGTGATGGAGCCCTGAGACAAGGCCAGTTCCATAAAAATTAGGGAGTCTGACAAGAGCCAATCCAGCAAGAGTTAACNCAGAAGCTTTGAGTTCTGCATCTGGATCCATAGACAGCAGGAAGAGAGAAACACTAGGCCTGGCTTGAGTTTCTGAAACCTCAAAGCCTACCCCCATTTTCTNTAACAAGTCTACACCTATTCCAACAAGGCCACACCTCCTAAAAGTGCCACTCCCTGGTGACCAAACATTCAAATATATGAGCCTATGGAGGATATTCTTATTCAAACCACCACATTCTATACTCTGGCCCTCATAAGCTTGTAGCCATATCATAATGCAAAAATACATTTAGTCCAGCTTCTCAAGTCCCCCAAATCTATTACAGTCTCAGCACTAATTTAAAAGTCCAAAGTTCAAAGTCTCTTCTGAGACTTAAGGCAATCTCTTAACTGTAACNGCTTCTTCACTAGAATGATGGTGTCCATTGCCATACATAATACTTGTAGTTTCACAAGGTCCCATCTGTCAGTTGTTAGTCTTAATGCCTACACTAAGGAGATCGTGTTCAGAAGGCCCATTATTGTACCCACATCATTCTGTATCAGATTCAGGATAGCAGGTATTATGTTGAGGTCTTTGATCCATATGGAGTTCAGCATTGTGGTGGAANAGAGATAGGATCTAGTTTCACTGCTCTACCTGTAGCCCTCTAGTTTGACCAACCTATCTAATTCAAGATTCTATCTTTTTTCCAATNTGTATTGTTGGCCCCTTTGTCAAAACTCAGATTGCTGTAAAAGTGGGGGCTTATATCTAAATTCTTAATTCTGTTGTATCCCTCAATCTGCCTGTTTTGTGCCAGTAGCATTGTNTTTTCACTACAATAGCTCTACTGTAACTAAAAATCAGGCATAGTGATACCACCAGTCACGTTTTTTTCTTCAGGATTGTTTGGAATATGCTGGAGTTTTTGTGTTTCCATGTGGACTTTTTGAGGGTTTTGTGTCTCTTTGTTTTGTTTTTCAATTTCTATAAAGAATTGCATTGGAATTTTGATGTGGGATTTCATTGGATCTGTAGATTGCTTTCAGTAAAATGGCTATTTTCACAATATTAATCCTATCAATCCACAGGCACAGGAAAGTTTTCCATCTTCTAGTATCTTCCATTTCTTTCTTCAGTGTATTAAAATTTTCACTGCACAATTCTTTCACTTTTTTGGTTAGACTTATTGCAAGATATTTTTCGGCAATTGTCATTTTGGCTAAGAGTCTCTTGGTCTCTGGGTTCTCAGGTACTCTCTTTGCACCCTCTCTTCCCTTCCTCTCTTGCTCTGCCTCCCTCCTCTCATGGCCATGTTCAGTCTGAACCCTTTCAGATGCCTCTGGTTGTGCTCTCATGCTTATCTACAATAAACCTCCTCAAGCATACCTTGGAGCAGTCGTTTCCTCATTTTTTTTTAAATTTATTATGAATTTGCTGACTTGGGCAGGTTCTACTCCTTGCATGGAGCTCTCCTTGGCAGATATCNCAAGTTCTGGCATGTACAGTATCTTGGCNGTTCCAGTACAATCCAGGCTTCACGTCACAGTTTCACAAAATGNCATTTGGGGCATCTTTCCCTCTTGGGCCTTCAGCAGGGTCTGTTCTGCCATACATTGCCTGACCTCTCCACTCTCCTTCACTATGGAGGAAGATTCTANAACCCCTTTACTCATGTGTCTTTCATGACTCTAAAGCCAGAATCATGTGTGTATTTTGTGGGATAGATCCTGGCCTCCTTGAGTCACATTCACAGCAGCTTTCCTTTTTTCATTTTGGTTTTTGAGACAGCGTCTCAATGTGTAGTCCTGGCTGTCCTTGGACTCCCTATGTAGATGCGAGTAGCCTTTAACTCATGGAGGAGCTCCATCTGCCTCTGCATCCCAAGTCCTGGGATTAAAGGTATGTACCACAGAGCCTGGCTGTTGTTGCTTTTTAGGAGCAGAAAATTAGGAAAATTCCTTAGGACTTTTCCTTTCAAAAAAAGTTGGAAGCTTTACTAGGTGGAGCCTTGCCCTAAGGACATCCTTCCTTTTATTCCACTTTGAATCAGGCCTCTTTTGATCTACTTATCTTTTTCAGCACAAGCCTTGGCTCCAACATTAAATTTTGGGTGCTGTTTTTCTCTTCAAACTACATTTGTATTTCTTTTTGCCCCATGTTCTTTTTCAACTGTAGACCTACATGTGTGCCATTGGCAGAGCCAATTTTAAGCTGTCTTGAAATCTCCACCACAGAAATTATTGTTACTTTTCAATTTAGCCTGAAGCAAATTCTTAGAACAGTGGCAGAAGGCAGCCTCACTGTCCGCCCACAATTCACAGGAATGGTCTCTAGCCCAGTTGCTAATATTGTTCCCCTCCTGAGCTGGCTCTCCATAGTCTGGTTAGCTCCTAGCACTTCCGTCTTCCAAGGTCCTACTAGGATGGCCCACTTAGCTCTGCTTAAAGCATTCAGCCACGTTTGTAGTTCAAAGTCCCAAAGTCTTCCATATTCCTCCAAAACACAGCATGGTCAGGCCTGTCACAGCAATAGCCCATTCTCTGGTACCAACTTACATCTGGGTTACTTTTCTGTTGTGATAAGATACAAAGACCAAGGAAACGTATAGAAGAAAGAGTATTGGGGGCTTATGGTTTCAGAGTGTTAGAGTCCAAGATGGTGGGGTGGAAAGGTAGCAAGTAGCAGGTGACTAGAGCAACAGCTGAGAGTTCACACCTCAATCTGCAAGCAGGAGGCAGAGAGCATGGCATCCATCTTTTGGAACTTAAGATCTTCTCCTAGTGACACATCTCCTCCAACAAGACCACATCTCCTAATCTTTTCCATATGGTTCTACCAACTGGGACCAAGTACTCAAACATACAGAGGTCATTCTCATTCAAATCACCACACTGTCTCATAAAAAGAAAGGGAGGGTAAGAGGGAGGGAGAGAGGGAGAGAGGGAGGGACGATCTTAGAAGTGAAGGTGGAATTTCATAGTGATAAAAGGAAATCTTTACCAAGAAGACCAGACTCTGTCCAACTAGTATGTACTTATTAACCAAAATAGCATCGTAAAAAGCACACTTGTGCATGAGAGAGAGAGAGAGAGAGAGAGAGAGAGAGAGACTTTAAATAATTCGTAACTTTTACTATTCAAATCCACTGGGAAGACCAGTGACTTAGACTCAATTCAAATTTAGATTAAATGAATTTATTCTTGTTAAGTTTCAAACCTGGAATGGCTGAGGTGCCTATTTAACATATCAAAACTGAACCTGACCTCCAGGTTCTCCCAGCATCCCTCAGTCCCTACCTGTTACAGGGTTTGGCTGGCATTCTCCACCCTCTACCCTGAACTCTCCAGCCCAGGGGCTGGGTTGCCCTTCCCCCAGAGGCTCTTCCTTATATAATTCAGACATTTTTGGTTACCCTTCTTTTGGACCTTTGGCCTTCTGGCTGCTACACCTGGTCCCCCGACTCCCTTCTTCCATTCCCTCCCCCCTCCCCAAATGGCATATTTTCAGTCTGGTCATATCTACTCTGGTTTCTATCAGATGTCCCTGTGCCTGCCTCTACCTATGCTTTCCCACTTATCTATAATAATTTTTTTCCTCCACCATACCTCGGAATAGTTATATCCTTTCCTTTCCTTTTTGTTTCTTTTCTTAAAAATCTCCTACCAATGGATTTTATTTTTTACTTTTGTTTTTTTTTGGTGTGTTATTTTATTTTTTTATTTAATTTATATATTTATTTTATATCCCAACTACAGCTGCCCCTCCCTCCTCTCCTCTCACTCCCTCTCCCCACCTTCCCTCCACAGTATTCACTCAGAAAGGGGCAGGCCTCCCATGGGTATCAGCAAAGCATGGCCAATCAAGCTGCCATAGAACCAAGCACCTCTTCCTGTATTCAGGCTCAGCAAAGCAATCAAGCATGAGGAGTATGTTCCTAAGAGCCAGCCAAAACACCAGGGACAGCCTCTGCTCCCATTGCCAGGAGTCCCACAAATAAACCAAACTACACAACTGCTACATATATGCAGAGGGCCTAGGTCAGTCCCATGCAGGCTTCCTAGTTGTTGGTTCAGACTCTGTGAGTTTGCATGAGGCAGGCTAGCCATTTCTGTGTGTTTCCCTGAGATGTCCCAGACTCCTCTGATTCCTACAATCCCTCCTTCCTTGCCTCAGCAGGACTCCCTGAGCTTGGCCTAGTGTTTAGCCACTCGCATCTGAATATGCCTCCATCAGTCACTGGATGAAGGCATTCCAATGAAAATGGGGAAGTCACCAATCAGCTCACAGAGGATGGCCAGTACGGGTTATGTACCCACTGCTGCCAGGAGTCTTATCTGGGGCCAGCCTTGTAGACTCCTGGAAATTTCCCTTGCATCAGGCTTCTACCTGATTCTGTAAAGCCCCCCTTTCCAGTCATCTCTCTCGGCACTGTCCCCCTCTGCCTACCCCACAACCCAATCCCTCAAGTTCCCATGCCCACTCACCCCCAGTCTAACCAGGAGATCTCCTCTATTTCTCCTGCCCAGGGAAGATCCATGCATCCCACCTTGGCCCTCCTTGTTACCTAGCATCTCTGGGTCTATGGATTGTAGCATAGTTATCCTTTACAATTAATATTCCTTATGAGTGAGTACATACTGTGTTTGTCTTTCTGGGTCTGGGTTACCTCACTCAGGATGATTTTTTTCTAGTTCCATCCATTTGCCTTCAAATTTCCTGATGTCATTGTTTTCAACAGCTGAGTAGTACTCCATCGTGTAAATGTACCACATTTTCTTTATCCATTCTTCGGTTGAGAGGCATCTAGGTTGTTTTGAGGTTCTGGCTATTATAAATAATGGTGCTATGAACATAGTTGAGCATGTGTCCCTGTGGTATGATTGAGCAACTTCAACAAGTGGTGCTGCCATAACTGGATGTTGGCACATAGAAGAATGCAAATAGATCCATATCTGTCACCCTGCACAAGACTCAAGTCCAAGTGGATCAAAGACCTCAACATAAATCCAGTTAGACTGAACCTTACAGAAGAAAAAGTGGGAAATAGCCGTGGATGCATTGGCACAGGAGACAACTTCCTAAATATAACACCAGTACCACAGGANACTGAAATCAACAATTAATAAATGGGACCCCATGAAACTAAAAATGTTCTGTAAGGCAAAAGACACTGTCAATAGGACAAAATGGCAGTCTATAGAATGGGAAAAGATTTTCACCAATCCCACATCTGACAGAAGGCTGATTTTCAAAATATATAAAGAACTCAAGAAGCTAGACATCAAAAAACCAAAAAATCCAATTTTAAAATGGGCAAAAGATCTAAACAGAGAATTTTCAACAGAAGAATCTCAAATGGCTGAGAGACACTTAAAGAATTGTTCATTATCCTTACCACCAGGGAAATGCAAATCAAAATGACTCTGAGATTCNATCATATACCTGTCAGAATGGCTAAGATCAAAAACACAAATGACAGCTTGTGCTGGAGAGGATGTGGAGCAAGGGGAACACTCCTCCATTGATGGTGGGAGTGCAAATTTTACAGCCACTTTGGAAATCAATATCATAGTTTCTTAGAAAATTGGCAATCAATCTACCTCAAGACCCAACTATACCATTCTTGGGCATATACCCAAAGGATGCTCAATTCTTTCTTTCTTTTTTTTTTCATTCAATTCTTACTGCTAGCAGAAGGTTGGCAGCTTTAGAGCCAAACAGCATCTCATGGTGAAGAGGACTAAAGGAAGGGTTTAATAAAGTAGCTATCAAAGGTTTACTGTGATGATATATGGTGCATCCTAATAAAATTTGCCTGAAGATTAAAGAANAGAACAAGCCACTAGATTAAACATAGATGCCAGGGAGTGATGCACACACCTTTAATCCATCTGGATCTCTGTGAATTCAAAGCTACCCTGGAATGAGATTGACTCAGTCTAGGAGAGAAACAGAGCTAGGCAGTGGTGGTACACACCTTTAATCCCAATACGTGGGAGTCGCATGCCTTTAGTCCCAGCATTTGGGATTTCATGCCTTTGCTCCCAGTACTTGGAAGGCATACACACCTTTAATCCCAGCACTAAGAAGGAAGTAATATGGCTGAGTGGAGAAAGATATATAAGGTGTGAGGAGACAGGAACTAGAAACTTTTAGGCTGAAGCTTTCTCAGCTGGAGACTTTTCAGGCCTAGGAGTCACAGAAGTAAAACATGGCGGTGGCTTGTTCCTTTGTCTCTCTGATCTTTCAGCATTTACCCCAATATCTGGCTCAGGGTTAATTATTATAAGACCATGTTAGATTTCGTGTTACAGTTTACATAACAATTATCTATGGAATCCATGGCTGGGCAAGAAAATTGTTCTACTCCTCTTAATTGTTTCTCTTTTCCCATTGTATAGTAATAAAAAGACCATTTCATCCCAGTCCCAGGCCATAGGCAAGTTTACAAAAACAGAAAACAAATGATTAAATGCCTCACAGCAGGAACACCATTATTCTACAATTACCTCACCCTCAGGCCACTAGGATCTTCCAGGGTAAAGGCCAACTGTCTTTAAAGGATGCCTGGTACCACATTAAGGTTCTTTAGCCATCACAGAGGAGTTATGTGTAAATGACTCCGCAGATCTGACCCCTCTGGGAAAAAATGTCACTAGTGGAATGGGATAGAGCAGGCAATAGCCCAGTGCCATCACGTTAGGACTGGATGTCATGTCCCTATACTGGTAAACAAGTGAGACAGAATTTATGAAACCACTTTAAGCCCAAATAACAAACACCAGCAGAGAAAGCAATAAGCAAACTGATTTACATATGAAGAATCACAACATAGTAAATATCAAACCCCAGGACAGCCAAAGCTACATAGCGAGACCCTGTCTAGATGTGTATAAGAGACAGATATATATGTGTGTGTGTATATATATATATATATATATATATATACACATACAAAAGACATTTGTTTATGCAGTAGGAAAAGATGTGTGGAAGCATACAGGTTCAAAATAAACTCCCACAGGCATTCGTGGGTGAGAGCCTGCCCTAGCTGCACAGCTCAGGTCAACAGATAGTTAATGCATTTTACCTGATCTCCCCCCACCCCCTTATACTTAAGTGGGACTGAAGTGGTTTTTCTCCTCATCCTCAGATGCTGTGGCCCTATCCCCACCAATTGCCTTCACTAAGGGGAGTAGCTAGCCAGCTTTTTGCTGCTCTGACTCCAGACTCTCTCCCGGGTCACCAAGCATGAGCAGTGACATCTGAAGGGGAAGAGCACAAAAACATGTATAAGAACCCATAGATNTGCCTGCCTCTGCCTCCCGAGTGCTGGGATTAAAGGCGTGCGCTACCACCGCCCNGCTATCACAGGGACTATTTCTTCTAGGCTGAGGAGTTTTGAGTACTTCAGGGATGTTGTTTCTTTATTCTCCTCATCCAGTCATTACAGTTTCTGATCCTAGACCGAAAGACAAGGGGGGAAAAAAACTTACTTCATTCTTCCTTCTGGGAGTGGGGCACTGCGTCCTTTCCAAACACAGTGTCCATGTAAGTAAGTGTGCAGGATGAGAAGGGCTGTCATCTCAGGTCTGATTCTGCCACCTTGGATATTATATTAGTTAGGGTTTCTATTGCTGTGAAGAGATGCNATGACCATGGAAACTCTTATAAGGAAAACATTGAATTGGGGCTGGCTTACAGTTCAGAGGCTTAGTCCATTACTGTCATAGTGGGAAGCATGGTGGCATGTAGGCAGACATGGTGCTGGAGAGGTAGCTGAGAGTTCTACATCTGAATCCACAGGCAGCAGGAAGAGACTGAAACACTAGCCCTGGCTTGAGCATCTGAGACCTCAAAGCCCACCCACACTTTTTTTTAACAAGGCCACACCTCCTAATAGTGCCACTCCTACAAGCCTATGAGGGCCGTTTTCTTTCAAACCACCACAGGTATACAGNTCAGGAAGGTGTGCCATCAAACGATTTACAAAGAAAGCCTTGCCAGGGTTTCAGCAGTTTCAAACAAACTGATGAAGCGGTTGTGGGTTTGTGTTAGGTGGTTACTCAGTGATTTCCAGACACTGCTTGCTTCTTGTCCTCATGTCCNCTATGAAGTCCTGGCTCAGCTAGTTTCTGGATGAGCTCCTGGNTAATGTTTCACTCCTGGGTAGCTGCTGTGTCAGCTTCGTATTGCTGCTTAACAGATTACTACAAATGTGGTNGGTTAAAGCAACACAAGCTTTCTAGCTCCCAGGTTCNAAGACACAAGTCCTAAGGTCGGGCTGTTGGGAGGGGGTGGAACTGTGCTCCTGGAAGCCCTAG
Source organism: Neotoma lepida (assembly GCA_001675575.1). Taxonomy (NCBI): domain Eukaryota; kingdom Metazoa; phylum Chordata; class Mammalia; order Rodentia; family Cricetidae; genus Neotoma; species Neotoma lepida. Next base: position 26,744 of record LZPO01097644.1, read on the forward strand.
GAAGGAAAGGAGGGGCTACCTGC
>LZPO01097644.1:27042-39855 GCA_001675575.1 Neotoma lepida
ACACATCCTATGGGGTTAATATAATGATGGGCATTCACTCTCATACTATCATACAGTCATTTCCCTACCCCCAAACTCCTCCATGGTCTCCCTATTCATCCTCACACCCAGTCCTGGACCCTCACTGACCTCCACTGTCTCCATGGTCTCACCNNATGGATAAGGCCACACAGTTGGACTCCAGCAGTGTGTACCCATTTCAGACAGGTCTCTTACACTTAGTAGTATGCATTTAGGTTTCCTCTGTGTCTTCCCGTTACTTCATAGAGCATCCATTTCCCACAATGAATTTAGTCTTTGGGACAAAAGCAAAATCTTCACAAACCACTCTTCTCTCAGGGTGCTTCAGGGCTTACCTGAAACTCTCCCTANCCNATGTTTCCTCANCTTTGACCTCGNTGACATGAATTCCTGGGAAAGCTCCACATACTATCAGTATGCTTGTCACTTCAGAACGAAAGGGGAGGACATGTCCTCAAAAGATGGTTACCACACATATTTTATTTNTCCCAGAGTCCTTTCTAGTTTGGAAGCCATGAACAGAAGATAGGTTAAATGAACCTTCTCAGGTTAAACAAAGCTNCTGTGGCAGGAACAGCCCACTTGGCAGAGCCCACTTCCTCAGGAACCACAGCTCCAGTCCTTCCACATCCCAGAGTTCCCAGGCATTTCTGTAGCTGCCTNTAAACAATTAAATGACTGGCCTTCGGGATGGAACTCAAGGNNATACATTTCAGCAGGAAGAAGAGAGAGGCTGGACATCCCAGTTGTAGAGCCCCACAGCTACACTATGACAGGAAAGGGCTGCCAAGCCATAGTCCAGTCAAGCCTATCACATGCTCCAGCCTGTGCCTCTGGGTCCCTATGGGTGCTGCACATGGGAGCAGAGTGTTCAGAGAACACCTGTGTCTTCTAAATGGAGTGATCGTCACTTTTTCCCTGTTGAACTCACATGCAAGTTTGAGAACTGTGGGTGACAGTGTGACCCCTCCCTCTGCAGATGAATATCCTACCTCAAAAAATATCCTAAATCTTCCAAGCTAAGCTTCTCAGTATGGTAACTCAGATTTTCCCACTGAGAAGCCTGATGAAATGGAATCTCCATGCAAGATTCCCCAATAATATATTAAACCNTAACTGCAAGTTTCNTCTCTTAGCTGTTTCAGTATATCAAATGCTTAGCCATGTAAGCACTTGCTAAACATGCCAAGATCATTCTTAAACTTAGAACATAAACAGAAATGCTACGGCTTGACTTATTATAGTTCTATAACTTTTATATACAGAGGGTGTGAGTGTGTGTGTCTATGTAGCCCAGGCTAGTCTCAAACTTAAAGTCTTCCTGCATCAGCTTTCCATTGCTATGACTNACTACAGGTATGCAACAACACACAGAGATCTATGATAAATTTAATTCTAAGATTTCAAGAATTGGAATAGAATTCTCTGTCATAAGATGGCTTTAGGTGGTGGTTGCTCTTCAGCTGAGCCCTACCACTGATGAACCACTTATCACTGTAGACTTCCAGAAAATTTCTGTCAGCCAGACTGCCATGCTGTGACCCTTTGATGGCCACAATCCCAAAGAGCGGAACCCTAACAAGATGTTACATGAAGCCATTTCTGTATTTGTACTAGTTAGTGAGCCCACCTCTGCCCACTTTGCATACAATCTATTTCATGCTGCTCAAAGCTCACAGGGAGCTGTGGGCTATGGCACAAGCCCATGTCTCTGCCTGTCTCTCAGGTTTCAGACAGGCTGTCTCTAAGGAGCACACACAAAATGGCAGATTCCTCCAGGGTTATCTTCCTCCCTGGTAGTTGTCCCCTAGAGATGTTTGTTTCTTCAAANCAAGCTATTTCAAATGTCCCACGTGCCCACAATTTTACTTTTCTTGCTAAATGAAGACAAAACATGCTAGTCACTGTTCTGCTCACCTGAGAGCATCACTTTCAAAGTTAAGCCCAAGTATTAAAAGTAACATAAATTCACCTTCCTACAGAATCTGTCAAGTCCCCATCCTAAGATGTCCTTGGAAGAAATGAAAAACCTCCACCTGGAGGAACGGTACCTGCAGCCAGAAACCAAAGAAGTGAATGGGATCCTCATGTCCAAGATGATAAGTGATAATTGGGACAAAATCTGGAACTTCCAAGCAAAGCCTGATGACCTCCTCATTGTGACTTATGCAAAGGCAGGTGGGTACAAGGAATGGTAGCAGGCAAAGCCACTCACACACAGCAAGTGCTGTCTGACATGGGCATTCTGATTAAAAGAGGAAGTGTGGGGCTTCAGCTAGGCAAGTTCCTGGCGGGAGGCAGGTAATCCCAACTCATAAGTGTCCATGTCCCAGCCACAGGGTCCCCTTTTAATTACACTATTGAAAGACAGAGATGGATCAAACATCACAAGCCCCCAAAGACTTAGTGAAATTACAAAGTGTTCTAAAAACACAGACTCTAGGAAATAAAATGGGAATTCTTAGGGTAAACTCTACCAGCCAGGCCACCCTTCTCTATTCACTGCTCCAGCACCTAAACTGCTCCTCATGGCCTAGATTGGCATGGACTTGAGCACTTGCAGCCAGGTACCAGTGCTGAGANCCCATGCAGACCCACTGAGGGAGAGATGGGGAAAGAGGTACCAGTTATTAGATCCTAGGGAATGATGAGGGGTTTATGGGGAAAGGATCAGAAAAACAAAGAATAGTGTGGTCCTGAGCAGAGAGGAGCGCTAAGGGCATCCCCCTTGGGAAGACAGTGGTGAGTGACTAGCAGCGCTCAACCCCCCTATTTGTTGTCATCATCCCACGCAATGAGATGAAGTTAACAGTTTGGACATTTTACTTAGCAAGAGGGACTTCTGACAACAAGATACAGCTGGATTTCAGGAAAGGGCCACCCGTCCAAGGCTCTGGAACCTTTTCTGTCCCTAGGCATTGAGCTCTGTAGTAGTTGTCATCTCCATCTCTGTTGCTCATGGGCCAACATCGAGCTTAGGAATTTCCAAGCAGAGCTTCCAGTTGCTAGAGGCTCTCCACTTCTGTCTGGTTTTCACTGGACATGTGGCTTCCTGGCTAAGTTCCCCGTATCTGAACTTAAACCTGCGCATCTCCTTAGAGTAGAAGTTTTGGATCAGTCCACCTTGAAAATCATGCAGTCACCTGCAAGGCCTCTGTGCAATGGTCCCAAACATAAGCACACACTCNCCCTCCCTCTCCTCTCTTTCTGACTTTATTGCATCATTTCTCTTAGCATCTCTCAGCCTCTCATGAACCCTACATATACTTCCAGGTGTGGAACACACCTGCACTGGTCCCCTCCTTCTTAGGGCAGGTGATATTCTATTCTTTCTTCCATTCTTCATGCCAGAGTTGCCAGAGTTCTACTCAATTGAGCCTCTCTGGCCTTTCAGCAGTGAATAAGCAACCTTCCTGTGCACTCCTCCAGCACATCCCCTCTCCCCCATTCTGGCCTTCCTTTTGGCTGTGTGTATACATCATGCACTGAGTTTATCTGAGAGGAACAGAGACACCAAAAGTAGTGACTGGATCCTGGTGCTAGAAAGACTGAAGACTGTGACCTTTGACTCAAGTATCTAATTACCTAATTAAAATGGGAGGACCTCTTAATTAGAAAGAGAAGAGTGGATGGCAGGTAGACAAGAAGCAGTCTTTGTCCTGTCTCCTCNAAAAAGACCATCAGCTTGTTAGAGCAGATGCATTGGCTAAATCATCTGTGCATCAATCCACATTTGCCTGACTCCATATTTATTCAGTCAAACTCAATTTATGAGGGACAAAGTGCTTTGCTGAATGCCAGGGAGAAAGAGGACAGAGAGGCCATAAGGAAGCACACAATACAAGCCCAGAGTGACAATGAGCACAGAGGGCCACTAGTATTTAGAGGAGCCCCCTCCCCCACCCCTGCAAAAATACAGAGTGTGCACAGAATGTAACAGGTGAGTTGATTCTACCCAGAACCCAGCAAATCTGAATGTAGCTGAGTATATGTGTAATTGACTAAATAGAATTGAATTGTGCCATTGGTGGGTAGAACTGAAAATAATGGGTGCTTTTAGGTACCACCTGGACACAGGAAATTGTGGACATGATCCAAAATGATGGGGATGTTCAAAAGTGCCAGCGGGCCAACACCTTTGACCGCCACCCTTTCCTTGAGTGGACTTTGCCTCCACCCCTCAACTCGGGTAAGGTCCCCCACCCGGGATGCAGCAGACTGTGATCCCTGTGCAGTATCAGTGTTCACCCCAGAGGAATATCATTTCTACAGTCTTCCTTCTAGAAAGCACTTTCAAACAGAAACAGAAAGGAGTGTGGTGAAAGCANCCCAGGTCAACAAACATATTTCCTTTCCTAAAAATGCATGACTTGGTGGCACAAGGCTCACATCCCATGGTGTGCAGGCATCTGGAGTGCTATGCTTATGTCACAGCTCAGTGAAGGCATGGGCTATAGTTTGGAGCATATATGTCCCCAAAGTCTGAAAGTTAAATACCCGCTTCCCCNGGAAGGCACTAGAGAAGCAGTGGAGCCTTGGGTGGTCTTGGAACTTGCTCTGCAGACCAGGCTGGCCTTGAATTCAGAGATTCTTGAACTCAGAGTCTGCCTGTCTCTGCCTCCGGAGTGCTTGGTTTAAAGATGTGCACCTGTTTGCTGGGGCTTCCAGATCAGTGGGGTATAGAGGTCTGGTAGGCTTCTAACAGCCTCTCCAGAAACCTGGCAGGAGTTTCAGTAGGGCCTTGTAAAACTTCACTTATATTGGACAAATTTGTGGGTTTCTGTGAAGAATTGCAGAGACCATTAATCAGAGTCCAGCCCTAAGTGTAGAGAGTCCTCTTACCTTGTGCAGTGTTGGGGTCCTGTTGAAGTCTGGGAGAAGGGAAGGCAGCTTCCAGAATCAAGGTGTCCTCAGAGGCTATGGCCTACCTTGATTCCCTCTGGATCCTCTGTCTCTCTCTTGAGGTAGAGACAGTTTGGACCTGTTGGAAGTCATCCCAGGTAGGGATGTTGAGTGTAAAAACACTGTCTGAGGAAAGAAATTAAACCTTNGGGTTTATCAGAGAAGGAGGAGTTTTGATTTTTCCAGTTATAAAGATCACTGGTGGAAAAGGGAACATAGACCCTAAATGGAGCCACATCACCTGTGGCTTCCCTCATGAGGGGAGCCAAGGACCCATAGAGGGAACTGGGATGGGGGTTGGTCTATACCTGGGTCCTGTGAGGATGAGTGAGTCAGGGGAAGGAAGCCTTGGATACAGCTAAGAATGGGGAGGTATGGCATAGAAGAACCCACTGCGGATATGGGAAAACCTAAGGTCAGAGTCAGGGCAGTGAGTTCAGGAGGAGTCACAGGTGGGGGATAGGGTGGCTGTGAAAACTCAGGGTTTGGGGTCCTCTGACACTTTGGGAGGCTTTTTCTCCTGTCCTGCTAACATCTTCTGGATCCCATGTTTGCTGCACTTTAGCATCCAGGAAGGTTGTGTTTCCACGATATCCATCCATGCTTAAATGTATGGAAACTGATCCTGGTCTTCCTAGAATGATAGACTGAACCCTGGCAACAACTTCAATGTTGAATGACANAATATCAGTNCATCCCAGGCCAAAGGCTGACCAAACCAATTTGCAAAGTGAACAGAGAGTTCCCTTGGAGAAGTGGACTCTACACTCTGATTCTCATGCTCTGGAACCCTATTTAAAGCTTTGTAATATGCATTCCAAGGTGAAGGTTNAGAGCATCAGTGAGGTTCAGTTTTCCTCGTCTGCCTATAATTGGAAATGATTAATGGGGCATGAAAACACAGGCAGGGGACAGAGACAATGGAAATGAATCCAACAAATACAGGACACAGAATGGTGGCCATAAAGACAAACCAGACCCTGAGGATTTGTGGTGCTGTTCTGGCCACAACCTGAAATCAGGGATTCTTACACTGTTGCCAGCTTTTTTTTCATGCATCCCCTGATTGGCTCCCCAGACCTACCAGAAACCTGAAAACCCAGGTTTATGTTACTTATAGAGATTCCCGAATACAGGTACACAGGCAGACTCCTTGAGAAATTTTAGGGGGCAAGTTGGTGGGAGGTAGTCAATATCTGGAGCCGAGGAACGTCCTCTCAGTGGCCTCCCGAGGACCAACAGCCCTTACTCTTTCCTAGGAGGCACTCACCTTAGGGACCAGGGGTCTTCTCAGGGATTTTGTTGGAACTTCCAAATGTTACGAGGTTTAAAGAAAGAAAACACCTGAGAGGCCGAAATAAATCAAATCATATGGAGCCTTCATTCACCGCCAGTGGGGCTGTCCCAGACAGAGTGGTGGGAGACAGCTACAACCTCCAATTTGTTCAAGTTTTTAAAGGCAAAAACTTCAGTTGTGATGTGTACAGAAGGCACCTGTGGACAGCTGCAGCAAGCAAGCATTGTTTCAGAAGTGGAGAGATAGCAGTTCAGTGGTCAGGCATTTCTCATAGTCTTGAGGTCAGGGACACATGGTTTAAGAATTTATGGCTGGTCCGGAGACCNGATTACCCAACATAGTTTTAGCACTAAGAAGTCTTAGGAACAGTTTCACAAGATGGCATAACTTTAGTTCAGAGCCCACCACACAATAAATAAAAAGTTCCAGTGACTACCCCTTTCCCCAGTCCATTTCAGATTCCTGACATGGGATCTAAGTTTAGGTAAAGGACAAAAGGTTTGCATAACTAAGGGGTCCTGTTTAAAGTGTAGTTCCATTCATCATTGTGTAGGATCCTCTAGGATGAATAGGAAAGCTGCCATCAGGAGGGAGACATAGGCCTTACATATGTAAGACCATAGAGTCAATCATTTGGCCAATACCATTTCCAGAGTTTAACACAACACAGGATCTACATACCTGGGGAGAAACATCTGGCTGAACAGTGTGGTCTTATTTCCTAGGTCTGGATCTGGCTAACAAAATGCCTTCACCTCGAACCCTGAAGACTCATCTGCCTGTTCAGATGCTGCCACCTTCCTTCTGGAAAGAAAACTCAAAGGTAAGAACAGCCCAGTTTTACTCATTAAAACAGAAACAACCAGTGGAAACTATAAGGCAGGTGGTGCCATTACCCCAAAGCCCACACACTCCTTTCTGCCCCCCTTTCTTTCAGAATACGATTGCCAGGTACCAAGGGACATTTTCATATGTACCAGCTAACCCATGCTAAAAGAGAGAAGTCAATGAAACAAAGCAGTTTCATATAGTTCATATAGTGAGTTCCAGGACAGGCTGAACTATATAGTGAGATCTTATGTGAATGTGATTGGCCCCCATAATCTCAGAGGGGGTAGCACTATTAGGAGGTGTGGCTTTGTTGGAGTGGGTATGGCCTGGTTAAAGGAAGTGTGTCACTGTGGGGGTGGGCTTTGAGGTTTCCTATGCTCAGGATATAGTCCAGTGTCCCAGTCAACTTACTGTTGCCTGAAAGATGTAGGACTCTCAGCTATTCCTCCAGGACCACATCTACCTGCATGCTGCCATGCTTCCTGCCATGATGATAATGGACTGAACCTCTGAAACTGTAAGCTGCCTCAATTAAATATTTTCCTTATAAGAGTTGCTGTGGTCATGGTGTCTCTTCACAGCAATAAAAACTTTAACTGAGACACCCTATCTTCATAAAAATTAGAGAGAAAGAGAGGGGGGGGCTGTTGCAGTGGCTGTGGTCTGAGTAGCAGGTGGCTCTGGATTCTCACAAATTCTCACAGATAGATACCTTCTTTTATTGCAAGTTACTTTTGCTGCTGAAGAACCAGTAATCAATCTTTCCTTTCTTTTCCTTTCTTTCTTTCCTTCCTTCTTTCCTTCCTTCCTTCTTTCCTTCTTTCTTTCTTTCTTTCTTTCTTTTTTTTTATTTCTTGCCTTCTTTCCTTGCTGGCTTGCTTGCTTGTTTGCTTTTTGGTTTTTGAGACAGGGCTTCTCTGTGTAACAGTCCTGACTGTCCTGGAACTCATTCTATAGACCAGACTGACCTCAAACTCACAAAGATCCACCTGCCTCTAACTCTTGGGTGCTGGGATTAAAGGCGTGAACCACCACCACCACCCAGCAGGGATCCCCTTTTTGGTTACCACATGATACTGTTGAAGTTGGGAGTTCTTTCTAGGGACTCTTAGTTTCATTAATGAAGAAATTTAAGAATAGATTCAAATGGAAGCTCAAGGGCAATTTTGTTGGAGTTTAAAAGAAAATCCCCAGGGAAGGCAAGCTGTCAATATTGTCATCTGCCTGGAAAAAGAGAATGGAGAGGTTTTTTTTTTGGGGGGGGGGCAATGCTGTTTGAGTTAAGCAAGCAGGACAGCTTAACAAGCGGCCATATGGCAGGCGCAAAGGGAACATTAGAGAAGTAGTAAAAAAAGCCTAAGTAAGGTACTGGAGAAGGCACACTCGGGCTCTGGCCAGTATCCAAAAGAGAAATAGAAGTGGGCACCGGGGAAAAGTTACTGCCTGGCTCAGAAGGATAGGAAGGTCCAGCAGTGATGCATGGTAGACCTAAAGTGACTGTTCATGTGGCAGGAATTCTGGGAAAGGAAAGTACATTATCTCACTAAAGTGTTAATTATTCCTACTATCTCTTCAGCAGGACTTAAGTGAATCTTTTTTTTTTTTCTAAGACAAGGTTTCCCTGTGTAGCCCTAGCTGTCCTGGAACTTGCTCTGTAGACCAAACTGGCCTTGAATTCACAGAGATCTGCTTGCCTCTGTCTCCCAAGTGCTGGTATTAAAGGCGTGTGGCCACCACCACCTGGTTGATTTAAGATCTTAAGTCCTGGATTAACTCTTAAAGGAGATAGTAATGGCATGTTTCCCACCCNAGGGGTANATTCCATTCTTTATGCAAGAAAGCTACAGCTTTCAATGCTGCTGAGACATATCATTGCCAAACCTTGTAGACCCAATGTCAGAAGAGACGCAAACACCTGCCTAATCATGACACTAACCTTTTTGTTAAATCTGTCTTCTAAATACTGCAAGCTTCCTGGATGGCAGCCCCTCTCTTTATCCACTCAGATGTNAGCAGTAAATGACTTCAGAGACCTTTGTCTAAGCTTTTCATTTTATGTCNGTATTGTAGGCATAACGGTGTGGCCACTCACAGTCTGTATCCTAGGCAACAGAACTGGGGAATGTCATTATTGCCAAACAGGTCTTGCAGGTCTGATTAGGATGTAGTGANCGGCCTAAATTATCTGGGGCCTAGATTTCACCAGAGGTCTTTATAAAAGAAGCAAGCAGAAACAGGAGATGTAGCAACCAAAGAAAAAAGAAAGAGTGATTCTAGGANAGGGTCAGCAGCTCAGAAGTGCAGACTATCTCCAACGCTAGAAGCAATAAGGAAATGAATTTTCATTTAGAGTCAACAAAAGGAACCCTCCCTGCTGACAGCTTCACTTTAGCCCAATGAAACATGGCCTTCAAGACTCTAAGATGGTGCATATAATTTTTTTAGCCACTATATGTATGATAATTTCTATAGTACCAACAAGAAACTAATACAAGTTATCAGACTCTTCAAAATTATATTTGACTTTGGATTCCTTATTGTAAGTACTCTTGCATATATTCCCTGTGCCTTGGATTTCTCTTGTTTCAAGTCTCTTGGGTCTTGAATACAATACCCAACATTGGAATAGTGTGCAAAATAGGGGCTGAAGATTAAATCAGGAAGCACTTGTTTGGCATACATGAGCCCCTGCAATGTAATGTGTGTGTATAAATATTTATTTATATTATGAGACTGTAAGTTGCCTCACACTCTTTGGGTTCCTAAGTACTTTCATGAACATTGGATACAAATTCAGTGGCAAGGAAGGGAGCAGAGAAATAGTCATGCAGGACTGAGAGTAATGGAGAAAATGCACTTGGGAAAACACACATTCAAGTAATCCACTGGAAGGGAAACAAGTGAGTGAGGCACTAGACATAAGTGCTTGAGAAAACACTAATATGCTTATAACAGACAAGNAGCTTTGCAGTGCTACTTACAGCAAAATACTGGGCACAAGCTACTGATGATGTAAGGGGAGGGTTATTTTGGTTCATGGTTCTGGAGGTTCAATTTCAAAATNAGACAGTGCTCTTGATTGAGCCTCTAGTAAGAATAACATCATGGTGCAAATGTAGTCCAAAGTGAGAAGTTGAATCTCAAAGTAGAAAGGAAAGACAGTAAGAGTGGGAAAGAGGGAGTTAGGGAGACCAGTAAGGAGGGAGAGGGAAGGAAAGATCCACAATATCTTTGGAGAGTATACCCCTAATGTCCTGAGTATCTCTCTTTAAGCCCTGTCTCTGAAATGTCTGCAGTACCTTCTTGTAGCACTACCCTGGAGATCAAGTCTACAGCTGGCCATTTGGAATATGCTACTCATATCATATCAAACCACAACAATATTTTCCTCCTCCAACATTGCTACAAACATATACAGCTACACAATAAAATGGAAGCCAGGCAGTAAAGGGGAGCGATTGCAAGACAAGGAGTCAGGTTGATCATAAAAACACATGCATGCCCCAATTCCTCCAATAAGTTAGCCTGCAATATGCAAAATACTTTCAAAGAACACAAGTATGCATATTGAGTAATATTTTCTGTCTTATTTCCTCTCTGCCTCCCACTCCCTTTGCTGGACAAACCTAGATTATCTATGTGGCCAGAAATGCCAAGGACTGCCTGGTATCTTACTACCACTTCTCAAGAATGAATAAAATGCTGCCTGACCCTGGTACATGGGAAGAATANGTTGAAACATTCAAAGCTGGAAATGGTGAGTGAAAGAAAACTGTGCCTTTCTACTTCNTAACCCATGTGCTGACAATAGACAAGGTTTTCAGTAGATATTTGCATCCCTTAAGGTTGTTCAAGGAAGTAGATGATATGCTCTGACTAGGTCATCTCTGAAGATTTTGATAAAGACTATTGACAGCTGTGAGCAGATGATGGGGAAGCCACCAAGGGATAGTAGAGGTTTACGGGGTGCACTAGCTTCTGGAACTATCAGAGGCACCCTTATTGGGAACTTAAAGCCTTGACAGTGGCAGCAGGCAACCACAGTGAGCCAATAGGAAGTACATCAAGGAAACAAGTGCAGCATCCTCCTGTCTCCAAAAGCCTTCCGGCGCCTCTTTGAACAAAGTCCAACCATAAGCTGAGTTGCACTTGCTAGGCAGGTAGGCAGAGCCAGCAAAAGATAGCCAGCATACTTCTTACCACTCACCATCACAGAGCAAAGTTGTCCAGATACTTGGTAGTGAGAGATTTTCCCAAGTCTTTTCAAAACCATATTATAAGGAAGTAATACACACACACACACACACACACACACACACACACACACACCTACACCTTAACATTAATCTATGTGCCATGTGATAATGTAAGAAAAAGTAAAAGTATTGAACTCAGTTGTAATTCCATCCTTCACAGCAGAGAAAGTTGAATGATGGGAGTGNAAAACAGGAATTCAGAATGTATTTTATCATTCTCCTCAATACTCTTAAAAAGGAAGAGGGGGCACAAAATCTAAGAGGCAGAGGCAGTGCNTGATACAAGGGAACAGTATCCTTTGGGCACAGCAGAGGAGCTGCACATGTACCCCAATTGTGAGAGTATTCACAAGCCCCATGAAAGCCCAAGCCATAAAAAAATCTAGCATAGAGAGAAGAGTTGGGCACAAAATTCTTCCCCTAACAAATGAGCTATTGGGGATTGTTAGTTGGTGAAAGAGAAAGGGTCAGTTTTCTCTAAGAATATAGTCTCTGAGAAGTCTACCATTCTCTAATGGAAGACAACACATCCAAGAATATTTGGGTAGTACACATTGGCCTTGATGGGATACAAAGTTGGGTGGGAATGGAAGGGGGCATACATTTAGTAAGACATGGGGGAGAGGGCTGAGAAATTCTTGTGTGTGCATAAAAAAACTCTTCGGCAAGTAAGAATTCTGTTCAGGATCTTTGCATTTCATTTGTGTTTATTAATTGTCCTCTTTTATTTAGCACAGTCATCCTCATTTGATGAATTTTAAGGTGACAGTGATATTCCATCTCTTTCCTCCTCAGTATTGTGGGGCTCCTGGTACGACCATGTAAAGGGATGGTGGGATGTGAAAGACCAACACCGCATTCTCTACCTCTTCTATGAAGACATGAAAGAGGTGAGGGCAGTGTGACCTCCATTGGGTCTTCCCGCATGCTCAGATCCAAATATCTCAGTGACACCCTGGGATGTGAGCTTNCCTGCAGAAGATCCTTGAAGATATTCTGTAAGTTCTATCTTTCTTCCTCAGAAAACAAGTTTTATAGTCAAATCAACAGATTAGAATCTGAAACCCCAAACCATGTTTCATTATCTACAAAATGGCTTGTTGTCTNTCTCACAAAGTGACTGTAGATTTATTCAGTCATAGTTGTAGAGTGCATATAGTTATATTTACAAAGTTTAGCTTCCTTATACATCTTCTACACCCCTGAAGTCCATCATTAACTGAGGTCTAGCCCATGTGAACACTGGCAAGATTAGATACATAGAGTGTGATATTGAACTAAACCCTCTGTTTCATTGTGAATGAGTAGACCACAGGTCTCCTCCAAAATCCTGTGGATCAGTGTGCTCAAGTTACAAATCCAACTACACCAAAGCCAAGAAGTCCAGTGTGATTTAACCAGAAGCTTAGCTCCTTGTCTTTTATCAGAATGAGGCAAGCTGCAAGGGTTCACATTCCTGAGTCAACTTGATAACTTTTATTCATTCTCTTATCAGACTTCTGAGAA
>LZPO01097645.1:27637-38281 GCA_001675575.1 Neotoma lepida
CTATTCAACATTGTACCGTAGCCTTTACAGTGCAGACACATAAAAAAAGGACAGCAAAATCAGAGAGGAAGCATCCAAAATTTAAGAAAAAGTTTGTCTATTCCCAGGCAATATGGTGGGCACAGAACATCCTTAAAGACCTCCCAGACCCTATTGAAACTGATAAAGAACATTCCCAGGTTATAGGACACAAAACTATGTTCCAGGGCCTGGAGAGATGGCTCACTTGTTAAAAGCACATACTGCCAGAATAAAGTCTTTTCTTCTCCACTCACTTCCTGTCAAGAATGTAACTAATATATCCTTTGGTTGTAGTGTGAATGAGAAATTCCCCCCTAGGCTCATGTATTGAACAGTTGNTCCCCTATTGATGGNACTGTTAGAGGTGATTATGGAACCTTGAGGTGACAGAAGCTTGAAGGCAGAAGTTCATCACTAGAGGTGGGTTTTTAGGGTTTACAGCCCTGTCCCACTTTCTGATTGCCTGCTCACTCTGCTCTCTTGCATTTGAGATTTTATCTGAACTTCCTGCTCTGGCTGCATACTGTTGTGTTTCCCTTGTCATTAAGTTCTCTCTCTCTCTCTCTCTCTCAACAGGAATTCTCTGAATAAACTATTTTAAATATAAGCATCATTTTTGTAATATATTAAAATATTTGTAGTTGATAATAGGGTAAATTTGATACTTACTCTTTTGATTAACTTTTCAACTTTTCACTGTGTATAGTGCATGAAGGACCCTCACTCAAAAATAAGACCAAACTAACAGCCTCTGCTTGAACTAAAAAAAGAATAGGCCTGAGTTTTAAGTTTTGAGCTTCCCAGGAATGCTGACAGAGGCTCCAAGAATTGAAACAGTACAAAGTCACACAGTCAGGATGCCTGGAGGGCCATCTAAAAGCAACTGATTAACCACAGAATGTCCCAGCGCCAGAGATAGTCTATAAAAGAGGTCTTGTGACAAAAAACAGGGCTAGCTGAAGGATCAGATAACTCAGGAACTGTAGAAATTCCTAAGAGTAAGCAAAGATAAGCTAGTCAAAAATGAACTTGTACTAACCCCCTTCCCCTTTGAGAAATTTTGTGGGTTTTGCCTTTAAAAGTTGAGNTCACAAAGAAAGAGTAACTCTCCTCCCTGCCTCACTGGGACNGGGTGTNGCAGACGAGAGTTCCCTGTCGGCTTGTACTGTGCACCTTCAATAAACCTTGCTTTCGCATTCTGGATTTCTCAAGTCTCTGGTGGTCTCTTTGAGGGTCTTAACCTGGGCACAACAGTGCATGATACTGTACCAAATAAGAGCATTTTCATGTAACTCTGTATTGTATGTTGAGGAATTTTCCTCCATATTCACTGTCCTNCCTTCTGATAGTTTCCCTGGAAANTTCAATTTCTANGTTTATGTTCTACATACATACTTGATTTTATATTTTTATATATAATAATCTCACAACNACATATGACTAAAAATNTGGCATTTGTATTTCTGAGACTAGCTTTTTATTTTCTTCATATGATTATTTCTAGTCAATTGTATCAGTTTTATTACAAATGATATGAATTCACTCTTTTATAGGGTTGATAAAAAAAACCACACACACACACACACACACACACACACATACTCACACACACAAAATTTCACATTCTTTATCCATTCCTCTGTAGTTGGACCTCAGCTATCTCCCCAACTTAGCTGTTGAGAATAGTGTGGCAAACAGCACTTAAGTGCAGTTATCTCTATGTCATATTGACTTGGAGTCCTTTTGTAAATATCCAGGAGGAATATCTACACTGATTTCTATAGTGCCTAGTCTCATTTACATTTATAGGCACAGTATATAACATTTTGTTGACAGCATATTCCATTGTCTGGGGTGAGACAAATCTCAGTATGGTTCNATTTTGCCTTTATCTAATGGGTAGCAGGGTTAACATTTTTCACATTTGTTTGCCATTTTCATTTCATATTTCAAAGTCTGTGTATTTGTCTTATTAGCCTATTTATTGATTGGATTGTGTGATGTCTTTTTGTTTAGTTTTTGATATATCAAAGTTTTTNATAGATTCTTCTCCCACAAAACACAANACAATAAGAAAAACCAAAAGACCTCATAAGGAGGCTAGACAAGGCAACCCAACAGATGGAAGAGTCCCAAGAGCAGACAAAAGAGTCAGAGTCACAAGCATCCCCACAGTCAGGATTCCTACAAAAAAAAAAAAAAAGCCTAGCTAATAATAGTAATATATATGCAGATATACTAGCTAACNGTAGTAATATGTATGCAAATAATCTGGTGCAGACCCATCTAGGCCCTATGCTTACCTTATAGTTTTTGGGAACCCACATTAGTCCTGCTGTGTTGATCCAGTAGACCATATTCTCATGGTGTCCTCCATCCCCTCTGCCTCCTATAATACTTCCTCTTCCTCTTCAGTAGGGTACCCAGAGTTCTGAGGGAAGGGACCCAATGGAGAACTGCAATATAGATAGATTCTCTCTCCACACAATGTCTGGCTGTGGGTCTCTGCACNGGCTTCCATCTGCTGCTGGAGGAAGCCTCTCTGATGATGATTGGACAAGGCAACAATCTNTAAGTATTATAGAATATCNTTAGGAATAATCTAATTGATTTTTTTNTTCATGTTTGGTTCTACCCTAGGTCTCTAGTTCTACTCTAGGCTATCCAGTCTCTGGTTCCTGGCCATCCAGGCAATATAGGGNATGGGTTCCCTCTCCTGGTNTGGGCCTCAAGTTAAACCATATACAGTGGAAACTTCCACTATGATGNTGACCCTTGTGAAGATTCCTGCTAATAAANGATATGCAGTCAGAACTGGCCATNTTTTGTACTCAGGCAAGGCTTCCAGTAGTGTGACTTGGTTGCATTCAGTTGAGTTATGACTGTGAGGTTCCCATAGGAACCCCTAAACAATCCAGGCTGATACTAGGACAGAGGATCACTCTATGAGAANTGATGTGNGAGGCATTGCTGAGNACAATATCCACATAGCTCACTGAAGACAATATTCACATAGCTCACTGAACATTGANAGATNAAGCTGGGATGGNGTTAGAGTCCTCACCCTTATGTCTTTGGTGTGGGAAGATACACTGTAGGCTACAGAACAAGAAAAGTAGACACCAACCCTGATACAAAACCCTCANCCTACAATATGTTCTGCCTGCAAGATGTGCTGGGGCACTGGTGGCCCAGAACTTGTGGGAATGACCAACTGATACACCAAAATTTAAAGTATCTTGTAATACACTTTCTAAATTTCTGTTATATTTANATCTTTATAATTCCTCTAGTGATGCTTTTACCAAGAGTATTGCAAAAGACAGATTTTCAGGGATAGAGACAGATCTAGCTACTAAGCCAATTAAACAGCAGATAATCAGAGATTAAATAATGGCTAAGTCCAGCTCTCAAGTCTGGAGGCCAGGATTTATAATATCAGCATTATCTAGACACTTAATAGAAATATCAAATCCTGGGATATNTCACTGGTAAGAAATTCCACTGAGTGTGCTCAAAAAACCTTTACTACATNCAACTCTAATGCATAATAAAATGTAAAACCTCCTAACTAAGGTGTACAGTATAATTCCAAAATATTTAAGGGAAATTAGACAAATATTTAATAGTTTGCTGTTATCAGAGGCTATGAGGTGGGGAAATGGAAAGAAGATAGTGCAGAAGTATCAAGNAGAAGGAAAATGTCTAACTATTTTAGACCTATTGCAAATCATACTGGCTATATTTGATCATTAAATTTTATTTCCCTCATTGTCACTAAAATAATTTCTAAAGTTATCATAACAAAATGTCAAATGTTTGAGGTATTATGTATGTTAATTAGCTTAATTTAATCATTCTATACTGTATTGAAAAACTTAAGACTATTTAATGCAGCACAAATCATACAACTAAAGTTTTTCATTTTGTAATAATAGAAGAAACTATGACATCTGAAGTTATTACAATTGAAATGAATAGTTATTTACATAAAGCCAAAAGAATAATCATATTTTCAGAGATAGAAATGTATTTACAAATAGAAATTGCTATAAGAGTTCAAAAATATCTAATGTGAAATTTAAGAGCGGATCAAGCATCCTTTGTCTTCCCTCCAGGTGAGACCTAATGATATATTAAAAATGTGGAGGTTCTGTGACTAACTTTGCACTGTGAACCCAGGAGAGAGAGTTCAGCTCTGAAAATCCCTGACTGTGCTGCAACAGGCAAACAGGGGAAGTGTCAGCTACATTTGATAATCCCAAGTAAATGTGGCATTTTCTTATCACAAGAGAAGGAACTAAAGGTGTGTGTGACCACCATAACCATATACACATAAAAAAATGATTTTATTATGCTCCCAGTCTATGCCATGTGAAGAAAAAGCATCATTGAACTGAGCCAGGAAAAAATTCATGACAAACAAAGGTAGATAATATTGGCTTTAAAAAAACGAAATGAACAAAAAAAATCATTAAAAATTGTAGTCAGTTCTTGAACACCATGTATGCATACTCAGGGCCAGTTTCTGTATTTTATTTAATTTTTTTAATTTCATAAACTTTATTTTTAAAAATCTTGCAAATAAAGTAAGCATNACACACAAAAATTAACAAGATTCAAAGTCTACACAATTTTAATGAACTACACAGTTTTAACTATACAGTAACTCTAATGTGAAGAAAGATTTGGAATGGTGAAAACATATCTCCCAGCCTATGATTAATATTTCAATTTTTTAAGAACACACATTCTTTCAGGATTGATCCTTATGATTACGTCTTCACATTTTTATTAAAAGTGGAGTTTTTCACACTCTGTTCTAATCAAAATTTCCCTTCCTGCAATGCCAGATCCTACCTACCTCCCCAGCCACCTAAATCCACACACTTTCTTTCCTTCTCTCATTAAAAAACAGTGAACTAAGAAACAAATGGAATAGGACAAAACAAATAAATAGAAAAACACGAGACTAAGAAAAAGCACAAGAAATGCATATATATGCACAAAGAGAGAGAGAGGAGAGAGAGAGAGAGAGAGAGAGAGAGAGAGAGAGAGAGAATTCATAATGATACTCTGCTATACTGAGATCAGTTCCTTTTCTAGAGACCATCAGAGAGGCTTCCTCCCACAGTAGATAGGAGNGGGTGCAGAAACCCACAGCCAGACTTTATGAAGGGAGTCTCAGTTGGAGAGCTCAATCAGGGCCCTCCTCACAGAGTTCTGAATCCCTGGGGAAGAGAGGGAGGAAAGATTGTAATAGTCAGAGGGGATGGAGGCACTAGGAAAACAAGGCCCACTGAAGAACACAGCAGAGCTCACATGGCCTCACAGAGACTGAAAGGGCAAGCCCAGGGCCTGCTCGGATCTGCACCAGGTCTTCTGAATATATGTCATGGCTGTGAGTTTGGTGTTTATGTAGAATCCCAACAGTGGAAGCCTGTATAACTCTGACTGTTGCCTGCTCTGGGACTCTTTTCATTGGGTTGCCTCGTCCAGCCTTGTCTTAATGTATCTTGTGTTGTCCTGTTTGGCTGTCCTCTTTTGGAGGCCTGCTTTTTGTTTGAAAAGGAAATGGAGAGGAAGTGGATTTGGGGAAGAGGGGAGGTAGGTGGGAGTTGGGAAGAGTAAAAACTGTGGTTTGGATGTATTATATGAGAGAACAGAATCTATCTTCAGTTATCTGTTTTTAAAAGGAAAATAAAACAAAAACAAAAACAAACAAGAAAAAAAAAAAGAAATGCATTCTAAGAAGAGAAATGTGATTGGATAACTGTCCATAATACTGTGAGGTGCTGTTGGGATTCAGTGTGAAACTTTCTTATTCACACTTAGCTATGGTAGCTTAATCTAAACTTTGACATTGTGCTATAAGTATTTTTCTTATCCTATTATACAACCAATAAACTTTTACACAAAATTTGAGTAAATTGTCTTTAGAAAAGCAACTGCAGCCGGGCAGTGGTGGCGCATGCCTTTAATCCCAGCAGATCTCTGTGAGTTCAAGGCCAGCCTGGGCTATCGAGTGAGTTCCAGGAAAGGCGCCAAAGCTACACAGAGAAACCCTGTCTCAAAAAACAAACAAACAAAAAACAAAAAACAAAAAAAAAGAAAAAGAAAAAGAAAAAGAAAAATAGCTGCACCCACTTATGCAAACACAAATGGCATTTTCAAGGTAAATTCAGTATGAGGCACAAGTAAGCAGCAGGTATTTCTCTACCAGTTACAGAAAACAGTAATTCTGTAGGGGGAGGGAGTCTAGTAGTTCTATGAATGTCCGTTGGTTTCTTGTAAAACAAAGACAGATTTACTAATCCAACCTTGATTGTTTGAGTCATGTTTGTGTGTGTGTGTGTATGTGTGTGTGTGTGTGTGTGTGTGATGCTTTCTGTGACTTAATTTCATCTAAAATGTAGACATATACACATATCAAATAAGGCCCTCCAAGTAGTAAACTATTTCTTATCATTTTATGTAATAAAATATTAGTAATTTAGTTGTACAGATTTTAAACTGGACTCTGGTTGCACTAGTGACAACAGAGTTCCTAGCAACCATCCTCAGTGAGGGGCAGGTTGGCAGCTTTGAGTGACACACTGCTAGTGGTGGCTGGCTGCCAGGATAATGAATGCATTCCCCAAGCCTCTTCTTAATCCCTTGATAATATTTTCCATTTTCTAAAATCAATTATTGATAGAGTGATAGTTCATCTAAACAAAATGAATAAATACAAAATGCATTTTCCTCGTGGTATTAACACTGTTCATTCCAGCAGCATAAGTGGACATTATGAAACCCAAATCCAAACCAACAGAAGTACTTATACATTATTCAAATTTTTAATCTAAGATCCTGAGAGTAGTATCTACAACAAATGAATTCGAGTTTGCATTTGACAGAGCTTTCTTTCCATACTACCAGGGAAAGGATAGTTAATCCTGGAATATAATTTAGAATATCCACATTTTAATTCTGAAGGCAATTGTTTTCCTATAGCATCACTCATAATAAGTGGATCTGTTCCTGTTTGTTATTCGAATCAGTCATCTGAAAATGTTCTGAGATACTAAGAGTCAGTCCAAAGTTGTTGTTGCCATTTATTTTAATGATTACTGGGACAAAGCCAACATCCTAATTTGTAATGCAGAACTCTAGTGCCATTATTCACCTCTTAGGCAACAGAGACAATTGGGTTCTTGAGCCTTTNTCAGGCTTGACTTGAATAAAAAGTGTATTTTTATTGCTTTACAATGGATTGTCCCCTGTTATGACCAATGTTCAGATCACATGTGGCATTCTATTCTCATATACTTCTCAGAAGTCTCACTGCATGATGTATAACCTCTAGATTCATTTTTAAGGACACCATCCTGAAGTATGACTCTAGACACCTACTATGCAAATTTGGTAGGTAAAGGTTGGGGAAGAGTAACAGTGATTTAAGAAGTTCTCTGTATTGTTCATAAGCATTCTAGTGGCTTAGTAATATGAGGCCCCTCATTCAGCCTCACAAAGTAACTTCAACATATAATACACTAAGACACAGGATGACTGTCCACATATTTTATGCTTAAGAAAAATGCATGCCACTATAAATTGGTAATATTAAGTGATCAAACAAAAAAATAGTTATCTTGCCAAAGGCGCCAAAAATGTTCTTCCTTAGAGGTCAATTTATGTAAAACTTGAAATAAAAGAATCGTGAAGATTAGGTAATTAGCCACCTATTTAATTTTCCCATACAAAATGATCATCCCTGAAATCATATACACAAGCCATGCCAATGAATTCAGTGGTGTATTTATATATTTTACACATACACACATATTCATTTATCTATATATGTAACAATAATACTCAAAGAAAAAGAGGCTATCAGTGTGAGAAGGGGACATGAGAGAAGTTGGAGAGAGGATATAGAAGGGGAGAGGTAATGTAATTACTTTTTAATTAAAATACTTTTTAATTAAAAATAAAGGAAACTGAAATAGTAGTGTTTGCTCATTAAAAACTGAAACATAAATCTATATAATTTACTAAAACAAACATTTTATTAGTTTGTGGTTACAAATTATTGCTCATAATATCTTATTTGTTTTTATACTTGGAACCCATATTAAAGGAGTTAGCACATAAAATGATCATAGGAGGTTATTAAGCATAATCATTGTTTACTAGGAACTCAACACCCACAGATATGAGTAAAAAAGATTATCCCAACTGGTTCATGTAGACAAGAATAATATTCTACACAGCTTGCCTTTATCTGGCATTAAATATCTATTTATTAGTGTTAAATAAATGTCAACATAGATACAAATCAATGTTAGGTTATTACAATAGTGCAGAATTTCTTGTATGTATGGCTTTAAAATGCAATGTTTAGGTGTAGAATTTTTCCAATGTAGAATTTTTCTGAAGAATAAAAATTCCAATATATATGAGCATAGTACCCATCTCTCTATATTTACAAACATATTCATTCACTGTTTTGTACAAGTGGAAATACATAAAGGTACTAACTTATAAAACCTGGTCAGTGAATTTTCTCAAAATATTAAAAAAATCTTTTTCATGTCAGTTTGTGGAGAGCAAAGGTCCCATTGCGGAAGACAACACCTAAACAACTCATTGAACTTGGAGAAGTTGAGCTAGTGCCTACATAGATCTTTCACCCTCAAGTTCTAGCATCCTTAGTACAGGATTGTACTCTGCAAGCTACATAAATAGAAACGTAAACACTAATACAGACACAAGTCCTTTGATCTACAATAGTTTCCTGCCTGCAAGATATAAGAAGGCAATGATGGTGCAAAGCCTGTGAGAATCACCAAACAATATCTGATTTGATGTAACACCTACTCTGTGAGATGGAATTCATATTGACATTATTTGGGTGATCAAGAACCAGAGACTAGATAGCCCTGGGACCTAATGTAAAATCATAAAACACATGTCTAAAAAAATATCAATGATAAAATGACTCCTCATGATAATCTGCTCTATTCATAGACCAGAGCTTTTTGCAGCCATCATCAGAGAAGCTTCTTCCTGCAGCAGATGGGAACAAATACAGAGATACACAGCTGAACATTATGCAAAGAATGAAAGACCCTGAAGCACTCAGCCTCAAAGGGAACACCACCATCAAATTCCTCCCTACAAAGCTCAGGGAACTCTGCAGAAGAGGAGGCTAGAAGACTGTACAAGCCAGAGACAATGGAGGACACCAAGAAAACAAAGCCTTCTAAATCAATATGATCAAATCTCATGTGAACTCCTAGAGATAAAAGCAGCATACACAGGGCCTGCATGGACTGCACCAGGTCATCTGTGGTTATATTATCTTCCAGTTTAGTGTTTTTATGGGACTCCTGAGTGTGAATGAGTGGATCTCTGAATTTGTGCCTTCTCTTGGCCTCTTTTCTTTCTGTTGGCTTTGTCTAGTTTCAGTGTGATTATTTTTATTTTATCTTATTATATTTTATTTTGTTATATTTTATTATTATCTTTTAAAAACCTGTTCTTTTCTGAAGAGAGACAGAAAGGGAGTGGATCTGGATGGAATGGACGTCAGGAGGAACTGGGAGGAGTAGAGAGAGGGGAAATTGTAATCAGGATATATTAAGTAAGAAAAGAATCTGTTTTCAATAAAAGGGAATATTTTTAAATGAATCAATTACAAAAATTAAGTGTGTAATTAATGAAGAGCATAAATATAAAAAGAATTAATACTAAAAGCCCATAATTCTGTGATTATTATACTGCATTATAGACTACATATATTTTCTTGAAAACATTTTGGCATATTCTATCTAAATGGCAGAATACTACAGATGGGTGAAGTGCCACATTTATCTAATATGCTTTGTTTGGCAATATTACATTTATGGCTTGATATTGTCTAGAAAAGAAATATTTCAACCACAAAAATCAGTAACCACTGTGAATTGAAGCTATTTGTTTTCCAGTGAACTAGTAGCTAAACACGATATTCTACATCAGTTATATAATCATTTGTGTTGCCTCAGTATCTACCATGTTAGAAACATCAGTGCAGCTGACACATGAATCAAACAGATGGAAACAAAAATACAACTTTATTAATAATGAAGTTGATTAGAGAATCTGCTTTTAGATCTGTAGTCTAATATGCTTTTTAGTCCTTTGCTGTATAATTAGATAAATTTACTACTGGTCAGGAACTCAGCTGACATCTGCAATGTATCCTTGAGTGATCAGGCCTAAACACAGCCACTCTGGGCAGAGATTTCTAAAGATAGGGATAGAGAGAGCAGAGGCTAAGTCAGCCCTCCTTTGCAGTATCTATCAGAAACAGAATGTATTAGTTTAAGTTGAGTTACTTGGCAGAGAAAACTCAAGCTAACAATGGCTAAGAAAGATGAAACCCACACCATAGTCATTTTCAGGTAACTGTTCTGGAAGCTCTGCCTCTATTTAATATTTTGTCCAGATGTCCTCAACAAGTCAGTTTATGCTCCAAGGTGACTGCTGAAACACATATTCACCTGCACTAAGTCAGCAAGAGAGAAAGAGAAAGAAAGGAAGGAAGGAAGGAAGGAAGGAAGGAAGGAAGGAAGGAAGGAAGGAAGGAAGGAAGGA
>LZPO01097645.1:41630-58133 GCA_001675575.1 Neotoma lepida
GGCGGGAGGAGGGAGGAGAGGGGGACCTGAGGTTGGTATGTAAAAGGAGTGGAAGATCTTTTTAATTAAAAAGTAAATAAATAAACTTAAAAAAAAGAAACAAACTTATTGTAGTCTAGAGACAGAACAGGAGTCACTAAAGGTGTAGGGAAGGAATTGGCAATCCTTGTCCTGTAAGCAAGGCAATAAAAGCATTCTTGCACAGACAAGGAGAGAACTCTTGCCACTAAAGTAGGCTGAGTGTGCCCCATTCCAGAGACATAGGAACTCTAAGACTGCCTATTTCTGAGTCTTGTTAGGACAACAGTGAATATATCTTCTCTACTGTGGGTTATCAAGCATTTAGAAAGTAATCTTCAGGATGAGTGAAGGAGAAAGTCATGGAGACAAATCCTCTGAGAAAATGATGAATGAAGTCATAAAGCTTAGTTTAAAAACTGAACAGGAACAGTTAGTCAATTAGTTAATACCTGTGCTTGATAGTTTTATGACAACTTGACACAAGCTAAAGTTATGTGAAAGGAGGGAACCTTAATTAGGAAAATGCCTCCATAAGATCACGCTATAGGCAAGCCTGGAGGGCATTTTCTTAATGATTGATGAGGGAGGACTTAATTCACTGAACTCACTGTGGGTGGTGCTATCCTTTGGCTGGTGGTCCTGCATTCTATAAGACTGAAGGCTGAGCAAGCCACAAGGAGCAAAACAGTAAGCAGTACTCTTCCAAGGCCTCTGCATCCATGTCCTGCCTCCAGGTTCCTGCCCTATATGAGTTCCTATTCTGATTTTCTTCAGTGATGGACTATGATCTGGAAGTGTAAGCCAAATAAACCTGTTCCCCCCCCCTCAATCTTCCATAACCCTTTAGTTATGGTGTTTCATCACAGCAATAGAAACCATAAGACAATACCAACAATGTATAAAGCCCATGGTTTTCCAAAGCAAATATAATAACAGTAGTACTAAAATTTAGGTTAACTGCTCATTAATAAAGTCAGCACTTACAAGGTGAACCTGTGACTGTGGATGACACCATCCACAGTGAGTTGGACCCTCCTCCATCAATTTGCACTTAAGAAAATGTCCTAGAAGCAATACAGCAAAAGAAGGCTATTAAAGGGATACAAATGGTGAAAGAAGTCAAACTATCTATATATGTATATAATATGATACTATACATTAGAGATCAAAAAATTTTATCAGAAGACCTCTGGAAATTATTAACAAATTCAGTAATGTGACAAGCTACAGAATCCATGTGCATAAATTGATAGCTTTTGATCTGCTAACAACAAGCACACAGAGAAGGAGATTGTGGACACACTCTCATTCAAAATAGTGTCAAAGGAAATAAAATGGCTAGGAATAAACCTAACCAATGAGGTGAAGGACCTCTACAGTGAAAATGTTAGACCTCTGCACAAAGAGATAGAGAAAGACACTAGCAAATGAAGCACAACCTATGCTGATGATTTCATAGAATTAATATTGTGAGAATGAACTTTTACCAAAAAAAATTTACAGATGCAATGCAATCCCAATCAAAATCTCTATCTTATCCATTACAGAAATAGAAAAAAAAGCTATCCCAAAATTCCTATGGAATCATAAATATCCAAGCATGAGTACATACATGTACTTTAGTCATCTGATATTTTATGAAGATACCAAAAACATGAATTGCAGAAAGGAAAGTATCTTCAACAAATGGTGCCAGGTAAAGTGGATGTCCACATGGAGAAGAACGAAGTTAGACCTGAATCAACATTTTGGCACAAAACATACCTGATGGGAATGTCTTTCTGAAAATGTGTTGCTCTGATTGGTTGATAAATAAAGTTGTTTGGCCAATGGTGAAGCAGAATAAGGTTAGGCGGGACATTCATACTAGGGGGAGAGAAGAAGAAAGCAGAGCTGGGCAGATGCCATTCACCATCTAGAGAACAGCATGTAACAGCACACAGGTAAAGCCACGTGGAACACGTGGCGACATAGATTTATAAAATGGGTTAATTTAAGATGTAAGAGCTAGCTAGCAAGAAGCCTGCCACGGCCATAGTTTAAAAATGATATAAGCCTCTGTGTGTTTACTTGGGTCTAAGTGGCTGTGGAAGCCAGCTGGGACCAGACAAACTTTTGCCTACACATACTCTAAATAAATCAAAGAAAAACCTAACCCTGAAACAGGATAACATAGGTAGTACCCTATATGATATATGTGTAGGAAAGGGTGTTCTAAATAGGACTCTGTTTTAAGGCCAACAACTGACAAGTGGGGCTTCATGGAACTAAAGGGCTTCTGCAGAGTTAAAGAAACAAACAACAGGATTAAGAAGAAACCCACAAAATGACAGAGAGTCTTTACCTGCTATACATCTGACAGAGGATTAATATCTAAAATAAACAAAAAACTCAAAAAACAAAGAAACAAATACAAATTTCCTATTCTAAAAATTGGCCTGGGACCTGAATAAGTGTTCTTAAAAGTAAAAAAGAATGGCTAAGACATAATGCAGATCAAAACAACTTTGAGATTTTATCTTACCCCAGCAAGAACAGCAAAGATCAATGAAATAACCAAGAACAAATGCTGGAGGAGATGTGGAAAAAAGGAATAAAATAATCTTATTAATGGTTGGTAGGTTTGCCAAATGGTACAGCCAGTAAGGAAATCAGTGTAGAACTAAAAATAAATTTACCATATGACCCAGCAATACCACTCCTTGGCATATACTCTAAGGACTCAACATTCTATTCCACAGACATTGACAGAAATCTGTTCTTTGCTGCTCTATTCACAATAGCTAGGAAAGGGAAAAAAACCTAAATGTCTTTCAAAAGATGGATGGATAATGAAATGTAGTACCACACACATATATATGCTGTCTCTTATACACATCTAGATGTGTATAAGAGACAGGCCCCCAGCAGCCTCCACACAATGTCTGCCAGCTGGTGGCTCCACTTCCTTCCCTGGGGTCCACTTCTAGACCCAGCCACTGAGCCCAGCTCCAGCCTGGTGCCCTATTGTTAGCCCTGCTTCTTGTGCAGCTCCGGCTCCAGTCCCAGCACCTAANCTCACACTGCCCAGACTCCCCAGTGCCCTATCACAGCCTGCTTCCTGCATGGCTCAGTCTCTGCCCCAGCACCACCAACACCTCAAGACGCCTGGACTCCTGGCCCATGCAGCCCATGGAGCAGCCCAGTGCTGGGCTGCACACTGCTGAACCCTCCCCTTCAAAGCCTGCCAAACACAGCTCCTCCCCCATAGAGGATCAAGACCACTCCCTCTGGGTATTTAAGCAGCATTCTGGGAAAATAGACCTGTGGTTCCTCCGGTCTCTCATCCTGGTCTCTCTGAGGGGCCAGGACTTACCTGGGAATGTTTGCCCATTAAACCTGGCCTTTCCTAATTTGGTGTAATTTGGATTGCTGCATTGGCAGAGAGGTTTATCCAAGTGTAAGAAACTTATCAATAAACTTTTCAGATAAATAAATTGAACTAAAAAAGATCATATTATTCAAGGTGACCGAGACCCAGAGACAAACTTTACATGATACTGCTCATCAGAGGCTACTAGGTCCAAATCTTCAGATGTGAGTACATATCCTGGAGAAACTTCAGAAAACAGGAAAGTAGAAAAGGAAAATATTGGGTAGGTCATCTGGGAGCAATAGAGAGAAGAATACCAGGGTACATGTTATTTGATCTGGGAAATGGGAAAGGAGGACTCTAATTAAGGAGGAAGGAAGAAGAAAAATACAGAAAGGAAGAAAAGACAATAAAATGTCTAAAAACATCATCAAGAATAATGCTTTTAACTATTTACCTAAAAAAAATCCTGCCAAGCACATTGTTTGTGTATGAATACACACAATTTATATATAAAGTTTAAACAAAATTTTCTCATCTGTGCTGACAATGGTCCCTCTGAGAACTAAAGAACACCTTACAAAAATTCTAATACCAAGCATGAGAAGTACTCTTTAGAGTTGTTGATCTAGGTTGTCCAAGAGACTCCCAAAGCATACTGGCTATTGCTAATGCCCTTGGTTGTCCCTGAGAGGTGGAAATCTTCTATTGCTGGGGGTACCATGTACTTCACTCACAGGGCTAAGAAGCCCCTGAGCTGGAACTAACCAGAAGGTATCATACAAGCTTCCAAAGGTGGGAAGCAACAAACATTCATACCAAGCTATGACTCCAATGAACCACAACAACAAGCACCCTGGCTTTAAACCCTAAGGGCAAGGTAGTAGTGGCACGTATATCTTGGTGGTAACCAACAGCTCTCTAATTACACAATGGATGGAGGAAAGCTCATAAAGGCTCAATCATACACAAATAACTATAGGCAACTAAGAAGTGACAAGTGCTGGAACAGCACACCAATTAGTTATCCAACACTAAACATTCAACCCTGAAAAGAAATATATACAAGGTACATTATACAGACTAAGAAAGTTATATTTAGCAACATATATATATATATAAATATATATATATATATAAACATGCTTGTATGCATGCAGCAACAAATAATGAAAAAAGAGGTCACATATTTGAAAGATAGCAAGTGGGAAATTGGGGTTGGAGGGAGGAAAAGGAAGGAAGAAATGAATATGGTTGTATTAGTGTCAAAAAGAAAAGAAAATGAAAAACTGAGAATAAAATGCTCCAGAGACATATCCACAGGTAAATCTTTTGGAGGCACTTCTTTATGGTTGCCTCTTTTCATGTGATTCTAGTTTGTGTCAAATTGAGAAAAACTAATTATTCTAGGCTATAACACTCCCATCATAGCTGTAAAGTAGACCTACAATCAGTGTAGATTAAAAAGTTTAAATGAACACTAGCAAAGAAATTGACAATACATAATCCTTTAGACAAGAACAACGACTCAATACATTGTCCAGAGCACATGGAACCTTCACAAAAATAATGGTCTAAGTGGTCAAAATAAATCTCAAAATGTGATAAAATAATTGATGTGTACCTTGATTATGACAGAGTTAGATTAGATATCAAAAACAAAAATAAAATAACATCCAAAAGAGATTTAAATTAAGCAANATATTTCTAGACAGTTTGATTCATCAAAGCACCAAAACAAAAAACTGAAATATTTTAAGTTTGATGAAAATTTAGTATAACTTATTTTTACAAACAGGATACAGTTCAGATACTCACAAGAAAGCACACAGCATTAATTGTGCTTGAATTAGGAAAGAAGTGTGTCTTCAAATCAATAATTTAAATTTCTATCTTATAAAATTTTATTAAAAAAAAACACAATTTAAAGCAAGCATCAGGAAGAAAATGGTAGAAAGGAAATGAATGCCTTTGAAAAAAATACTGAAGAATATTAGAAAAAGCAATATTATTAAAATGTGATAATCTCAGAAATAAAAAGATCTTGTTTAGAATCATAACAATTAATCAAGAGTGGAGAACAAACTAGTGTTTGGAAGGGTTCTGTTCTCACTAAATTAAGTTATAATAAAAATAAAAACAAAACTTTGAAATCAAATTTCGATTGGATGGACCAATTCCTTGAAAGACATTTATTACCAAACTTAAATGAAAATTGGTGAATCATCTGAACATGTCCTCTCTCTTTAAGGAATGAAAGTTACAAGGTAAAAATACTCTTACTCTTTCATAGCGCCCTGAAAACCTCCTTTGATCAATTCAATGAACATGCAGAATTGTAAATCTGACCCCTGGACTCCACAACCACAGTTGAAAGGAGGTACCAGCGAGCCATGAGATACTTACTAGGGTAGTGCTACAACCTGAAAATCTCATATACATGACTGTCTAAATAATTCCTGAACAAGGATGACATCAACATATGTGCTAATGTAGAAAGTGAAAACCTTGCAAGTCCTCAAATCACAGAACTACAAACAAGAGAGGATGCTGAGAGCAGGAGAAATAGTTTTCCCCAGGGAAGAGCAAACCAATTGGTTATCCAATAACAAAAGGTCAGCCCTGAAAACATATACATACAATAATCATTATATGGACTTAGATGGCTGTGTTTTATATTCAGAAATGTGCATGTGTGTGTGTGTGTGTGTGTGTGTGTGTGTGTGTGTGNTGTGTGTGTGTGTGTGTGTGTGTGTGTGTGTGTGTGTGAGTGTGTGTGTGTTTGTCTGTGTTCATAAAAACAATTAAATGAGATGATGAACTTGATGAGAGCAAAGTATGTGGGAGTGGTTAGAGGAAGGAAATGGGAGGGAGAAATTATATAACTATATTATAATTTTAATTTTTGAAATTTTATTTTGGAAAATTAAGATTGATAGGCTGAATCATTAATTTCAAAGATTATTCAATATATTTGATTGAAGGTAGAGATGGAAAGACAAATTGATGAGTGAGAAAAGCCCAGATTATTTTGCTTTTCAGCCAAAACCATAGTAGAATAAAGATAGCTAGAGGTAAGAGCCAGTCATCAGCAATTGTTAATGTCTGTAAGTTATTTTCAGTTTTGAGAAATGTGAGGCTAAGCAGTAGACATTCTTTTTGAGGTTATAGTTAATGAATCTGCATAAACACATGACTAACATGTTTTAAAGGCAGTATCCATTGCAGAAAGAATTCTACATATTAGTTATCAATGACAATATCCAGCAACCTGGATGGGTTGTTCCCATATTGAGAAGGGAATCTTGTCATCCTTGTACAATTAATATTTTAGACTTCTGGAAACCTTGTTTATGTATAAGTTTCTTGATGTGGAAGTAAGGCGTGAATGTCCTAGGCTAGGGAACAATTTCCATCTATCTCATTATGGTTTAGCATCTTAGCTTGAGAATTAAATTGAAGTGAAACAGATCAACAGGAGAAAACAATATAAATTTATATAAAGTAAGTTTTANGCATCATAGGAGCTCTCATAAAAACATAAATACCTAAAAGGCAGTGTTCTCATGCTTATATGCCAAATTAGACAGAGAATAGTAAATTATGAAAATGTAACTAAATTATGTGGAGAAGTTAGAAGATGAGAATCATTTTAACAAGGTCTGTGTAGAAATCTCTCAAAATCAACTTCCCTCTACAATGACAAGAACATAGTTTCTTTCTATCATAGAGAGTATACTTAGAATGAAAATTCAAACAATCACTATAAAAATANATTATGAATCTCAGAATGATGGGCTCACAAATGTTGCTTTTTAAAGGATTTTATTCAAAAGAGCCAATATGTTCAAGTGGCATATTTTGGAGTAGCATGCTCTTAATATCTTCAATACCAAGGNATTCCATGTCAGTTATAATCAAACAAAAGCTATGGTGGCAAGGCAGTTTTATAAAACAGGAAAAATAAATTATCCTGAGGTCAAAATTACAAAATAAAAGGAGAAAATATGCTACTTAACATTCTTTTTATTGTAAGGGAAGTTTATTGAAGAATGGAAAGCATGTATGGTGACCCTGATCACAGGGTCTTGTTGGATAGAGTCCTCAGTGACTGGAGATCAAACTTGCAGGAGTCCCACATGTCAATGCCACATCACTTATGACTGGACTAGGTCTCTGGCTCAGTCAATCTAGTATAGAGTAACCCTGACTTCTGCATATCTCATACCTGCTGCTCTGAGAGTCCACACCTTGAAGGTCCCCCCAATGATGAGTGCAGGGTACATTAAATTGAGTGTTCCCTGGCTGACAACTGTGAATTATTCTTGTAAATATCCTCAGATGCCCCTCATTTCTCTAGGGTGATTTGTTTTTATTCCTACAGGATTTCTTCTGATATGGCCATCAGCAGTAGCAAAGTTTCCCAGGCAGCACTTTGTAGCCTATGCTCTGGCCTCAGAATTGAGGCTGGAGGCTCACCATGGAAAGACCCATTGGGGAGGGTATTCTTTCTCAGATATGCTATGCTCTGCCTGGTTGCTGATGTTTTATGAGATGCTTTAGGTAGCAGTTATAGTATTTTGTNAGGGATTGTGGTGGCTATGACAAGAGTGGGAGTTCTTCTGTAGGCAGAAGAGAATGGCTGGCTGAGTGGCTCATCCTCTNGCCCTTTGTTCTATCTGCTGGCTGTCCTCTGTCAGCCATAAGGAGGAATGGAGCATGGAGTGAAGGGTAGGCTTGATTGACCATTTCCTTGGGGGCAGTGAGACAGATAGAGATGTAAGATCTTCAGAGGAGGTGAAAGGCCTCACTTCCTGAGGGTCAGACAGCCCTTGGGTCATACAGCTAAACCCCCTTGACTAGCCCTACTTTTCTACCTACCACACACACATACACACAAACATACACACACACACAGACACACACACAAATATACACACACATTCAAAAAAAATTAGCATGCTATTTTTCATTGCATTGTATTTTCAATATAATAAAAAAAAATCTCATAAGGCTTGATTGTCAAGGCTAAAGTCAATAATTGCACCATGATTGTAGGGACAGAGAATGACTATCTNATTCCAATGAATGGAAAAACCCTTGTGGATTGGTGTAAGCCACTGGAACACCATGATTTTATTCACTATCAGCCAAAGCTGGAGCTATAAATTAAAAAGGAGATTAGTTTGTTAGCCAGGTCTT
Source organism: Neotoma lepida (assembly GCA_001675575.1). NCBI lineage: Eukaryota > Metazoa > Chordata > Mammalia > Rodentia > Cricetidae > Neotoma > Neotoma lepida. Next base: position 50,206 of record LZPO01097645.1, read on the forward strand.
TTGAAAAGTGATTCAGAATGTTCAGTAATCCAAGGAGATCTTGTTTCCAAAGCCTCTGTTAGAAGACTCTTTCAAATATTAGGATACCCTGTAGTCATCAAGTGAAGGACCACCTCTAATGTCCACATGTCCACCTGTATTATAAGCCTAAGAAATTTATGGAGTTCCAAGTTGGTAAGGCCCACAGTGACAGTCAAGTCTTTTGGCTAGCCTTAATTGTAGTGCCAGGCCAAAGATAATGATCCTAATTTCTTTCTGGTTGGATATTTCATTCTGTTATCTGGTATTAAGTCTTGGTGAACTACGTAATTAATAAAAACATCCATAGACTACAAAATTTGGTGGAAGATACCTATGGTCTTGATCTCCTGAAAGTTAACATGCTCCATGTATTTGGTGCAGTTTCTATGATCCCCCAGACTCCTCCACAAATTATTAANCCTACTTCATAGTGAAACTGAATCCCAGGGAGACAATTCAAAAGAATGATTGGGTGTTCAAAGACACAAGCAAAGAACTGAATGATGTGTAGAAGGTGATGGAGGATTTGAAAAAAGAATTAAAAAGAGATCAACATACTGAAGAAAAACATCTGAAAATACTGGAAATTAAAAATAATAATAATAATAATTGTAAGTAAAAAAAACTTGGAAAGTTTCAGCAATAGAATGGATTGAGGATAGGAATGCAATGTTAAGGATTAAGTATTCTATTAACTTTGGAAAGAAACAATATCTAAATGAGGAACTTAGTTCAGATGGAGACGTTGGTATACTGTTAAGGCCCACATATTTTAGAGATTGCTAAAGCTGTGGAATATTGTAATTAAGAAGTATGAAGATGGGATAAGGATGAGAAGAAGGGAAAAAGAAATAGGAATAAGTGGAGGACTATATGAAATGTGGCTGGAGTATAGGAAAGAATGCCTTTTAGTGCACTGGGGGAGAAAACATAATTCTCAGTCTTAACACCTAAGGGAGCAATGTACAAACAAGAGAAAAACTATGATAAGCATATACACTAGAAAAAAACTAACAGAAAGTGAGAGATAAAAAGAATATCTATGGGAGAAATTGCTAGCATGGCTGCCACGAGTTGAAAAATCAAGTTCAACTTCCCCTGGTTCCTTTAGGTTACATGTGCTGTTTGGTAGAGGGTGGAATGGGAGCCATTGTTCTTTGAAGCCTCAGTTTTCTTGGGTTCTTGCATAAGGAAAGATTATAAGTAATTTCCTGGTAGTTTCCTTAGACTCTCATACTTCACTCTGGTCTTTGCTGGTCTTCAGGGCCAGTNTATGTGAGAAGTGCTGAATGTGATAATTATTCACACTGTTTTATTTTTTCAATGTCAAGCTTTCATTACATACTAAATGACAAAATTCAAGTAGTTAGAAATAAAGCATACCTGCACATTCTGAGATATATGCTATTAGCAAAAGATAAACTAAGCAAATGGAAAATGAACTCACNCCCACAAATTGCCCTCTGACNAAGGCACACATTTTCCATGGCAAGGGCATCTTGACATACCACATGTACATACGCACACTTGCAAAAGAAATTAATAATATAATGAAATTGTGAAGTAAAATTGTGTATTTGGTAAAGATGTGATTCTCAAAATTAAGAACTCCNGCATTGCTGGGCAGTGTTGGTGCATGCCTTTAATCCCAGGACTTGGAAGACAGAAGTATGTGAATCCCTGTGAGTTCAAGGCCAGCCTGTTCTACAAAGTGAGTTCCAGGACAGGCTCCAAAAGCTACATAGAGAAACCCTGTCTCAAAAAACAAGGAAAAAAAAAAAGGACTCCATCATCTCAATAATGAGAAAATAACCCACCTTTTCAAAACTGAGTAGAACTTTTGAAAAGATATTTTATTAAAAATGAAATATAGAATAGATAGATGCACCATAAAAACATTTCCAAAGAACCATGATAAATATCAAAAACAAAATATGGGCTCCTGATCCTGGTTAAAGTAATCATTTTGCTCTGAGTAGCATACATGCAAAATACTTAGCTTATTATATACTTTCTATGGACAAACATGACAATTGTATCTTAATGAAACTAATGATAACCAAGTAGAAAGTTGGGGAAAACATGTTATATTAATACTTGATATAACAGTATTTTCCAAATCAATAATAATATAATCAAGAAATAAAATGTGATCTAACTAGATGGCTGAGCAGACACTTCCTACTACGCCTGAAGGCCGACTTTATTTATACTCCTAGGATCACATGGTAGAAGGCAAGAGTCAATTTAGTAAGTTGTCTCTGACCTACAGATAAGCAACTGGCTATGATCACAGGTGTCTGTGCTTGCACATTCATATGCAGACATACACATACCCAAAACCTAGAAACACAGTTTTTTTTCTTTTTTAAAAATTAATTTTAATTAGTTTTTCCCCAGCCATATCACAATTCCCCCCCCTCTCTTTTCCTCCTAATCTCTTATAGCCAACCTCCCCTCTGCCACTTTCCCAATACATTCCTCCTACTTTCTTTTCAGAAAAGGGCATGGATATCAGTCAGCCATGGTATATCAAGTTGCAGTGAAACTAGGCACCTCCTCTCCTATTAAGGCTGGATTAGGCAACCCAGCAGGAAAGATGGGTCCCAAAAGTGGGTAACAGAGTCAGAGACAGCCTCTGCCCCAATGTTAGCTGTCCCACAAGAAGACCAAGCTACACAACTGTAAATATGTACAGTGAGCCTCGGTCAGTCCCATGAAAGCTCCGTGGTTTGTGGTTCAGTCTCTGTGAGCACCTATGAGCCCAGTTTAGTTGATTCTGTGGGTTTTCTTATGGTTTCCTTGGCCCCTCTGGCTCCCATAATCCTTTCTCCCCTCNTCCACGGGTTTCCCTTAGCTCCACCTAATGTTTGTCTGTGGGTCTCTGCATCTGTTTCCTTCAATTATTGGTAGAAGCCTCTCTGATGACAATTGAACTAGGCAATAATCTATGAATATAGCATAGAAAGAAAGAAAGGTAACAACACCTGAGGCAAAACATAGATGAAGGGAAACAGGTTAAAGTTATGAGAGCTAGTGAGACAAGCATAAGAGAAAGTTGAGGATTCATGACTAACAATGTCTCCATGTCATGATCTGAGTGCCAGCTGTTGGCACAAAAGGAAGCCTGCTACATTTGGTTTTCCAACATGAGGCCCAAATTTTCACATCGGGTCTGAGAAAGTTGGAAAAAAAACAAAAACAAAAACAAAAAAACAACCAAATATGGATCCTTTAAGAGGCTCTACCATACAGCAAACAATTGAGTGACTGGTACTTCAAGCAGAAACAGCAAGCTAAGTGAAAAGACCTGCCACAGTGCAGGAAGGCATGAGCTTCCTAGAGCAGAGAAAGTTGAATNCAGCCCACAGTTAAAGGCTTAAATGGGCTTAAAGCTCGGCTTTTATGTACCTGATTGGAGCAGAACCAGTTGCCAGTGCAAAGCTCCTTAGCAGTTTAAGGTTTAGCCATTTAGCAGTTTAAGGTTTGCCTTATGTGGTCAGAAAAGGCTAGAGATACACGGTAGAAACAGGTCCAGATGGAAAGAACATCCAAAATATGTGTAGACTTAAGAAAGGAAAGAAAATGGGTATAGACAGTCATAGAAAAATGTAGTGGTTTATAGATAATACTAAAGTCTCTAAAGGGAGAGTAAAGGAAAGAAAGCCATATAAAGATGAGAAATACACAAGGAGTCAGTATCCTGTATGGTGTTGTGTTAGCTTTGAATTTTTGAATACTGATAAGCAATTAACAGCTCCTGAGACACATGGGGTTGTAAAAGGGACTACTGATTTAACTCAACCTAGATACTTTAGGGATGTCTTAATTTTAAAACAAATGTCAGAAAATGTATTGCATTGGGGACAAGGATATGTTTTTGTTTCCACGGAAATGAAAGGCTATAGATTCCTTCAAGGTTAATAGAGATCAGATTTGATCAGGGGAGACCTCCTGAAAATCGTGGCTACAGANACAGAGAAATAAACAATNAAAAATTAAAAGACAGGCGATATATATACTAATCCCTCTGCAAGGGAACAGTTCTGAGACTGTACAAATGTTACAACTAGTTTAACCAAGACAAGCATTATCTCAATTTTCTCAGGGTCCCCTACTGGAAGTCTTGCCTGGTTATAGGAAATGTCCACTTTAGGCTCTGTTTCTCATATTGCTAGGAGTCTTAGCTTTGGTAACCCTCATAGATTCCTGACAGTTTCCATTGAGCTAAGTTTCTAGCTCTTCCCAGAGGCACCCCTTGATTCCAGTTTTCTCTCCCAGTACTCTCTCTCTCTCTACCATATCACCATCAGATCCCTCTTATTTCCTTGCCCACTCTAGTTTCTTGAGTTCTTTATATAATTTGGAAATCATCCCTCTGTCAGATATGAGAGAGGTAAAGATCTTTTCCCATTTTGTGGGCTGCAGTTTTGTCCTATTGACAGTGTCCTTTGCTTTTCAGTTTCATGAGGTCCTATTTATTAATTCTTAAACTTAGTGCCTATACTATTGGTGTGCTATAAAGTTGTCTTCTGTGCCAAGGCATTCAGGCTATTCTTCACTTTCTATCCGGTTCAGTGTGTTGTTTTTTATGTTGAGGTCCTTAATTCACTTGGACTTGAGCTTTGTGCAGGGAGATAGGTATTGATCCATTTCCATTTTCTACATGCCGACATCCACCTAGATCAGAACCATTTGTTGGAGATGCATTCTGCTTCTATTGTATATTTCTGGCTTCTTCATAAAAAAAATCATGTCCATACGTGTATGGCTTTACATCTGGGTCTTCAGTTAAGTTCCACTGATCAACCTNTCTGCTTTTATGCCAATATCATGTGGTTTTAATTACTGTTACTCTGTAATAGAGCTTGAAATCAAGGATGGTGATACCTCCAGAAGTTCTTTTATTATATGAGATTATTTTAACTATCCTATGCTTTCTTTTTCTTTCTTTTACTTTAATTTTTTTCCTTTTACATACCAACCACAGTTCCCCCTCCCTCCCCTTCTCCCACTCTCCCCATTTGTCCCCACCCCCATCCACTCCTCAGAGGGAGTAATGCCTCCCTTGGGGAGTCAAAAAAGTCTGCAATACCAACTTGAGGCAGGACCAAACACCTCCCCCCTGCATCAAGGCTGAGCAAGGTATCCCACCATACAGAATAGGCTCCAAAAAGCCAGNTCATGCACNNGGCATTAGTCNTGGTCCCATTGTCAGAGGCCCCACAAAAGACCTAGCCACACAACTGCCACCCACNTTCAGGGGACCTAGTTTAGTCCTTGAAGGTTCCCCATTTGTCATTCCNGAGTCTGTGAACTCCAACTAGCTTGGCTCAGCTGTTTCTGTGGTTTTCTCCATCATGATCTTGACCCCCTTTGCTCANATGATCCCTTCTTCTTCTCTTCAACTGATCTCTAGAGGCTCAGGCCTACTTGGCTGTAAATCACTGTATCTGCTTCCAGTTCTATGANNTAGGTTCTATTATGTAGGTTCNATNATGACAATTAGGGTAGTCACTAATCTGATTACAGGGGAAAGCCAGTTCAGGCACCATCTCCACTATTGCTGGGAGTCTTAGCTGGGGTCATCCTTGTGGATTCTTGGCAATTTCTGTAGCACCAGGTTNCTCCCTAATCCCATAATGTCTCCCTCTATCAAGATATCTCTTTAATTGCTCTCACTCTCTCTGTCCCTTCCTCAACTCGGCCATCTTGATCCTGACCATGTTCCCATCCCCTATCCCTTCCTTTCTACCCACACTCCTACTTTACCAGGGAGATTCTAAATATTTTCCCTTCCTGGGGCACTCCATGCATGTCTCTCTTAGTGTCCTCCTTTTCTACCTAGCTTCTTTGAGGTTGTGGTTAGCCTTTGTTTTGCATCTAATATCNTCTTATGAGTGAGTACATATCGTGTTTGTCTTTCTGGGTCTGAGTTACATCATTCAGTATGATTTTTTCTAGTTCCATCCATTTGCCTACAAATTTCATGATGTCACTGTTTTTTTTACAGCTGAGTAATACTTCATTGTGTAAAAGTACCACATTTTCTTTATCCACTCTTCAATTGAGGGGCATCTAGGTTGTTTTCAGGTTCTGGCTATTATGAATAATGCTGTTATGAACATAGTTGAGCATGTGTCCTTGTGGTATGATTGAGCAGCTTTTGGATATACATGATATTGCTGGGTCTTGAGGTAGATTGATTCCAATTTTCTGAGAAACCACAAAACTGATTTCCAGAGTGGCTGTGCAGTTTGCACTCCCACCAGCACTGGAGGGATGTTCCCCTTTCTCCACATTCTCTCCAACATAAGCTGCCATTAGTGCTTTTGATTATAGCCAATCTGACATGTGTGAGATGATATCTCAGAGTCATTTGATTTGTATTTCCCTGATGACTAAGAATGTTGAACAGTTCCTTAAATGTCTCTCTGTCATTTGAGATTCTTCTGTTGAGAATTCTCTGTTTAGATCTGTAGCCCATTTTTAATTGGATTATTTGGCATTTTGTTGGTCTNGTTTTGTTGGTTTTGTTTCTTGAGNTTTTTATATATTTTGGATATCAGCCCTCCCATCAGATGTGGGGCTGTTGAAGATCGTTTGCCATTCTGTAGGCTGTCATTTTATCTTATTAATAGTGTCCTTTGCCTTACAGAAGCTTCTCAGTTTCATGAGGTCCCATTTACTAATTGTTGCTCTTAGTGTCTGTTCTATTGGTGTTATATTTAGGAAGTGGTCTCCTGGGCCAATGCCTTCAAGGCTAATTCCCACTTTCTCTTCTATCAGGTTCACTGTAACTGGATTTATGTTGAGATCTTTGACCCATTTGGACTTGAGTTTTGTGCATGGTGACAGATATGGATCTATTTGCAATCTTCTACATGTTGACATCCAGTTATGCCAACACCATTTGTTGAAGATTCTTTCTTTTTTCCATTGTACAATTTTGGCTTCTTTGTCAAAAATTAGTTGTTCATAGGTGTGTGGTTTAATGTCAGGGTCTTCTTTCAATTGCATTGATCCATATGTCTGTTTTTTATGCCAAAACCAAGATGTTTTTATTACTATAGCTCTATAGTAGAGCTTGAAGTTAGGGATGGTGATGCCTCCAGAATTTCGTTTGTTGTACAGGATTGTTTTTGCTATCCTGGGTTTTTGTTTCTCTACATGAAGTTGAGTATTATTCTTTTGAGGTCTGTGAAGAATTGCATTGAGGTTTTTATAGTGATTCCATTGAATCTGTATATTGCTTTTGGTAAGATTGTCATTTTTACTATGTTTGTCTTACCTATCCAAGAGCATGAGAGATCTTTCCATTTTCTGATATCTTCTTCAATGTCTTTATTCAGAGACTTAAAGTTCTCATCATACATGTCTTTCAACTTGTTTGATTAGAGTTGCCCCAAGATATTTTATGTTATTTGTGGCTATTATAAAGGGGGACATTTCTCTGATTTCTTTATAGNCCCATTTATCATGTGTATATAGGAAGGCTACNGATTTTTTGAGTTAATATTNTATCCCACCACATTACTGAAGGTGTTTATCAGCTGTAGGAGTTCCCTGGTAGAATTTTTGGGGTCACTTATGTATACCATCATATCANCTGCCAGTAGTGTAAGTTTGACTTTTTTCTTCCCAATTTGTGGAAAATAGGTCTGTAATTCTCCTTGTTGAATCTTTGTGTGGTTGGNGTATTAGNGTGACTGTGGTCCCATAAAATGAATTGGACAATGTTCCTTCTATTTTCTTTTGTAGAATAATTTGAGGAGTATTAGCTCTTCTTTAGAAGTCTGGTAGAATCCTATGTTAAAAATGTCTAGTTCTGGGCTTTTTTGGATGGAGTCTTTTAATGACTGCTTCTATTTACAGAGGTTATAGATCAATTTAAAGTGTTTATCTGA
>LZPO01097646.1:0-11510 GCA_001675575.1 Neotoma lepida
AGATTAAAATTATGTGCAACTATACCAGGCAGCTCTCTAAAACCACTGAGCCACTCTCTAGCTACCTCCCCCATCCCATTTTAAATTTGTAAAATTTACTGCATTTATTTATTTATTCATTATGTGTGCATGTAAGTGTGTGGATGCATACAGACCATGGTGTTCCCATGGAGGTCAGAGCATGGTTCTGTGGAGTCAGTTTTTCCCTACCGTGTGGGTCCCTGGGAATGAAACTGGGGTTGACAGGGTTGCCAGTAGGGATTTTTACCTACTGAATCATTTCATCAACTCAACATTCTATTTGCTACCTTAGTAACCTAAGGTAACAGTAAAACACAAGGGGAGAAAGAGGGACCACTAATATCCCAAACCCAAACCCAGCACATGTGGTGATGGAGGAGAGAATCTAAGGAAATTATGTTTCCAGGGAACTGATGTGATCTCATCTGAGAGAGAATAACTGTCCCCAAACTTAATGACCTAAAATAACAGCCACTTATTTGGCCATGAGTCTGTGTGTGTAGGCTGTCGCCACTAGGCTCTGCTGGGAAGGAATGCTGGTACTCAGTCATGCCCTCAGTGGGGACAGAGAGTCTCCAGCTCCCTCCCTGTGCTCACTGGGCCTCTGAATGTTCAAGGGACTGTTTGTTTCCTTGCATTTGGGTTTTATTTTTATGTTTGTGTTTATTTTTCATGTTATAGAGTGCAATAGAGAGCAAACATGCCTTAGCAGAGCCTTTTCAAATAGCTCCTNGCTATGCATGACTGACTGCATCTGTCCAGTCAATAGGCAATGCATAGGAGAGCCCAGGGACACCAGAGGGGAGAGAAGCATGAGTCACCAGTGCCATTTTGCTCATAATCTGTCTCCCAGTGGCAGGGACCATTTTGTCATGGGCTGGAGAAGAAGCTTTAAAAAGGTGAAGCCTGGGAAATGGACATCAGAATTAGTTCTTGGAGACAAAATTAAGAGGGGGAGGTTGGGAGGGGATTCCCTGAGATAGGAATAGGTTTTCCTCTTGTTAGTGATTTTGCAGGGGAAGAGAGAAGAGAAGCAAAGCAAAACCAAAAGAGGCAGCAAAAGTAAGGGAAGTTTGTCAGTATGTTTGACTATTCTTATTGTTTATTTCAGTTGATGGAAACAATTGCAGCAGTGTTGTTGTCTGAGAACAGTCCTTGAAGAGGAAGGTACAAATCCCATGAGCTCTGAGCTACAGAGCTCAGTTATTGCTGGGGCCAAAGATTGGTTGATGGAAGAGAAAGCCAACATTCCTGATCCTCTGAATAGTGAGAGTGGGGTGTGAAGACCAGGAAGGTTTACATCTACATGTTAATGATTACACAAGGTAATAGTACAGGAAGGTATTTATTTACACAATGTAACCTGCACTCAAATAAACTTCCTTGGAAATCTCCTTCCTCATATCTCTCTGGAGGCTTGGAGCCCTCAGACTTCCTGGGAGAATTGCCGACTGAGCACCTGCCATAATTGATTATCAAGAGCCATGCTGCCATTGGGTCCCTGCTCCTCAGAGTAAGATCTCCCAGAGTCTTAATACACTGTCTTCCTGATTGAGAGAAAAGAGAACATTTGTCCACATTCCAGATCTGAATCCTTGAGACATTAAAATGGTTCTCTATTTTTATAAATCATATGATGCTTATGTAGTTTAGATAAAGGGTCTAAAAAGTCAAGTAAAATATCATTAACAATAAAATGTGTTTAATGTTTATTACAGATTAATATCCGGGCTTCCTCAGTGTGACAGCATTTATCCCGTCAGATACTATTGACACTACTCATAAAAACCAGATGCAGGGCTCAGAGGTAGTACAAATAACAACTTAGTCTTGTCCTTTAATGACTTAGAGTGTTAAAAATAGTGCATTGGTTGGTTTATCTCCAACAGGGAATTTATATCAATGGTTTCCCACACTTCCTGTGCAGTTGGTGATAAAACAGCTTCGGGAATAATCTAAATCCTAGCTAATAATCTAAATCCTTGCCAAAAGGTTGTGCTTCTTGTAGTTGTTGTTTTGTTTGGTTTGGTTTTGGTCTTTTTTGTTTTTTGATTGTTTGCTGTTTTTTACAAAATCAATAAGATAATATAAACAACATAATCACTTTGTTTTGAGACAGGGATGAAAATAACCATAAAGCTGTATTTCTGTCAGTGTGACTGTGGAAACCTGCCCACCACCATGTTCTTGATTCTATAACCAGAGATGTTCAGGAAAAACCTAGTCCATAGCTAAGGTGAAAGAGAGTCCTGTAAAGTCAAAGAGCAAGAAGTTGTATGGTAACATTAAAAAGAAAAGCCCAGGCCATGTGTGGTGGTGGGGAGGGGCAGGGGGCATAGAATTGCTTCTCACTAATGATTGAGGCAAATTAAGATGTTCTTTGTGTTTAAAAAGAAATGCCAACTGGAATACTATACAGCTGGCAAAGCCTTCCAGAACTGATATAGGCGCCATCATTATNTATGAGCTGCATTTCAAAAACTGTATGGAACTCAGAGGTTAGCATGGGAAACTGTCTAGTGAAATCTAAACAAACACGTGTGTCAGTTAACAGTGTTGTAGGAAGTCTAATATAATAGCTTTGCCAAGTTTGCTATGATTATTAAGACTTTCATATTAGAAAAGCTGGGTAAGTATATGGAGATATATTAATTTTGTCTAAGCTCAAAATGTTTTAAAGTATAAAAAGAAATTAATTGCATATAGATAAAGGCACTTGATCACACTCTTTTCCAAAACTCAGGAGCAATCAACTAGATGTTCAGCGAATGACCAGAATTAGTTTTTTGAAAAGCATGATGCTAAGTGAGAAAAACAGTAGTCACCAGGTTGAGACCTGCAACATGACATAAAGGCTATGGAAGCTAATTACGTATTGGTGGGAAAGAACTGTGTGCATGCAGAAGTACATGCAAATAGAAAATGTGCTGCTTGGGATATGTCTTAGGATGGTGCTGTGTTTGAATATACATGCACTGTGTTAAGGGTCTTGAAACATGTAAATAATTATAACAAAATACAAAGGAACAAGCAGTGTTGATTGTGCAGAGATCAAAGCTGACCATGTCTGAAAGCCAAGAGTATGATTAGGACAGTTCACTGTGCCTAAGGTTAACAAAACATCACCATGGGCTGGTGAATGGTGNAGTCTTAAAGTGTTTACAGAGCCAGTGTGAGGACCAGGGTTTGGATTCTCAGAAACCCAAGGAAAAGCAGGGTGAGCATGGTGGTCCACCTGTAATTTCAGTCTTTGAAAGCAGAGAAAATAGATTCCCCACAGCAAGGTACCTAGATAGAGTAGCAATATTGGTAGGCTGTTGGTTTGATTGACAAACCTTGCCTCAATAAAATAGAAGAGTGGTCAGGATGATTCCCAGCATCAACTTTTAGCCTTCACATGAATGTGCACACGTGTGTACACACCCACATACAAACAAAAGGTCTTCCTGTCACATTGACATTGGCTAGATTACATTTCTGCAGCTCAGGGCATCCTTAAACTAAGAATCCTCCTGCCTCAGCCTCCCAAGTGCTGGTGCTACAGGCATGTGCCATCATGCCTGGCTTTGTCATTCCAGTTTTAACTCTTTCTACATTGATATATGCTATTTTCTGTTAAACATGTGTTCTAATTTTATTTTTGTGGATGTAAGAAACTATGCTGGCAAAAATGCGGGTATGGGAGAAAGTGTTTATTTGAACTCACAGTTGGAGGTTACAGTCCATCATAGCAGGGAAGTTGAGGCAGCCCACAGTAAAGAGCAGAGAGAAATAAATGTATACATACTTATTCTCAGCTCCCCTTCTCCTCTTTTATACAGTCCAGAACCCAAGCCAAGGGAATGAATGGTAACCACCCACAGTGGGCTGGGCCTTCCCACATCCATTAACATAATTGCGACAACCCCCAATGGACATGCCCATAGGCCAGTCTGATCTGGACAATCAGCATCGAGACTTTCTTCCCAGTTGATTCTAGACTGTGTGAAATTGGTGATTAAAACAATCATAGCATATAAAAAATTATAGCAATCCAGATAAAATTATTTTGGAAGTACTTCAAAATTTAAACTCATGAAAGGAAAGCACTATATTTTATATTTTCTTCAATGACAGATAGAACTTTAAAACATTTTGCTTTTTAAAATATCAATGATAGAAAGTCATCTTTGTAGCTTCTAATTTTATGTGTTGCTTACAGTTAAGAACCGTTCCAACTCTCCAGTACAACTCCACACAGACATGTTAGGACTATAGCTAAGTGGAAGATAATATACATTTTCCCAAATTAAAGGGCTTTTAAAATGCATTTTCTAAACCAGGCTAAAGAGGTTTTTTTGGATACAAAATGCTATGAAAGGGTTTTTTCCAATTAAGTTAATTCAGTATTGCATATTGATGAATATAAAATAATATAACTGTAAGTTTGGTACATTTAATGTGAATTCTTAGAGGAGTAATTTGTAGGTATCATTTTTTTAATACAAATATGACTTTTTTCCCCAATCAGAACTTTCAGGTATGTGATACTGAGTAGCAATATCTTTGACTCTGTTGGATCTGGAAAGGTGTTTTATTCCAGGATAAACACTGAAGACACTATTTGCCTTTGGATGGTTTGCTTGCATCTTTTTCTCTAGACCACAAACCTCTATTCATTCTTAATAATTCTCTTTTATTCGTACTAGGTTTATTTATTTATTGGCTCTTTAGTGAGTTGTTTTTGTTAGCCATAAGCACCATTTTACTCTCAGATGCTGATGACTAAAATAGTAACACATACTGCAAAGATGCTTGTATATCCATTTATTATAGCACCAGCTTAGGTGTCTGTCAAGAGATAAATGGCTAAATAAAATGTAGTGTATGTACACAGTGGATTTTTATTCAGCCCTAAGGAAAAAATCATATTGTTTTCAGAAAAATGATGGAACTAAGATCATTGTGTGAAGAAAAGCCAGACTCAGAAAGACAAATATCACGTTTTCTTTCATTTGTGTTTCCTCAACTTTATATAGCTACACAAAATCATATATGTGTTGTTCATGAATATAGATGTGAGACTATGGGAGTATTAATGGGAATAGGAAGAGAAGCAAAAAGGAGAGAGGATGAATGTGGTCCAAGTATACAAAGAAGGCTAGAGAGCTGGCTCAGCTGGTAGACTGCTTGCTGTACAAGCATGAGGCCTGGAGTTCCATCCCCAGCACTCACATAAAAGGTCAGGCACAGCAGTATTCACATGTAGTCTCAGCACTGGGGAGCTAAAGTCAGGCAGAGCATGGGGGCTCACTGACCAGACCACGAACCCAAATCAGCAAGCTCCAGGTTAAATATGAATCCTTGCCTAACAAAATCAAGATGGAGTGTAATCAAGGAAGGCACTTGCCATCAACCTCTGGCAACTGTAAGTACATGTGCACTTATAGACACCCTTGAATACACACACATACACACCTTACAAATGACTTTATGAAACCTATCACCATATACACTGGCTATATACCAATAAAATCTGTAGTAACATGCAGAAGAGAACCACATGGGTGTCTGCGCTAGCCTGGCACAGCAAGGCCTCAGTATGGAGGAGAGCCACATCCCCCTGAAAGTTTATCTCAAGTTTCCCTTCCTCAGCCTCAGGGCGTGAACATTTAGTTCTTTTGTTTGTGTTCTGGTGACAGTTTAAGGTCTGACTGAGGATGTGGTCCGGCAATGGTAATCTCCATCCCACACACAACACAGCACTAAACTCCCCATTATTAACTGTGTATGATTTAGCAGGGTCATTAGAAAGATGATTCATCCTCAGTAGGTGTAAACCGGCTCACTAAATCTAATGCCAAGAGGGAAGGGAGCATCTTGATTCCACTTTAGGCTAATAGCCAGGTGATTCAGGGTCCTTAAGAGCCTTGATGCAGGGCTCATTTCTCACCACTGACAGGCTTCTAGAGTTTCATGCCAAACAATTAATTCATCTTTTCACTCCTCAGATACGTAAATCTCCAAAATGAGCTACTAACGGGGTCTAGAGATGCTGCTACTTCTTACCCTGTACTTCAGAAAGCTAATATTTTTCTTCATTCTTTTCTTTAAATTTCAACTGTGTCTGGTTGTGTTTAACCCTTCACACACACCCCACACACATCCATTCAACCACGTGTATCTGTCGAATTGTGCAGNGAAGACCTTTTCTTTGGTGCCTTCCCATCTCCTTTCCGATTGCTCATGCATGCCTTTTTATCCTCCCCAGAAAATGGAAACTTAGAGGATTCCCAAAATAGGCTCTCCCCAGGCAGCTCTTGAACATCACCCCTTTCTCTTCCAACTCAACTTTCAGCAAGCTGACAGTGAGAAAAGATAAAAAGTAAATAAATAAATAAATAAAAAGCTCACCCTCTAGACAATTAGTAGCTCACAGTGCCTCACTTGACTTCCCCCAGGAGACTTTCCATTATAAAAGGTAGTGGGATCCTGGACCACAGTCAGTGGGCCACATCCAAGGGCAGAAGATGACTCTGGATTGAATTTTCAGAACTGCATGGGCCAGTGGCATTCCTTAGTTGGTAAAAGCACTTACCCACAATGTAGAAGGAGAAAAATCAACGTCACCAAATTGTCCTGTGGCCTGCACATGTACTGTGGCATAGCACANACACACACACACACATACACACACACACATAAATAAATAAGTAGATAAAGAAATAAACAGATGCAATAAAAATAGAAATGCAGGCCTCTGAGGCACCACACTGNTACCCTAGGCTCACTGAGCAGACTAGACTGATTGGACAGCAAGCATGAGGGATCCTTCCATCTTGAGCTCCCCAGGCCAGCACTAAGACTACAAGAGTGCACACACCACAATGCTCTGATTTTCACCTGGGAACTGAACTCAGGTCCTCATTCTTACACAGCAAACACTTTACCAAGCACAAGAATGTATGCTTTCAACAAGCTTCTAAGAGTGAGGTGTGGAAATAACAATGCTTTTGTCTAAAGAAGTCAATTTTTTTATATCTTCCTTGCTTCCTTGCTGTGTTAAGATTAAAGAGTGATTTATAGCCCTCAAATACTTGATGGTAGGCTTCCTACAGGGACTCTATATGCCAAGCAAATATACTTAAACAATGATCAACACGTGCCTGTTGCAAATTCTTTTTATAAATTTTATTTANTTCTGTGTATTGATGTGTGTGCATGCCCAGAGGTTTGTCTGTAGGGGCACTACACACTTGCAGTACCTATGGGGCCAGAAGAGGGTGATGAATTCCATGCAGTTCCAGTCACAGGCAGTTGTACCCAATGTGAGTACTCAGAACTGAATAAGAGCTTTCTGAGAGACCATCAAATCCTCTTAACTNCTGAGCTATTCCTCTAGCTCCCTGCTGCATATCTGAGATGAGTTTATCTCGGATTCAAATGTCAGAATGTACATAGTAAGGCAACTGCACCTCTTCTCTGGAGGAATTGCATCCATTCACTTTACCTAAAAGGGTATAGATGTTCTTTCTATGTTCCAGTGATTTTCCACATCACCCCGTATCCAGGGGATTTGCAAGACTTTTTTTTTTAATTTTATAATAAAATTGTTTAGTGTAACTGTTTTTTAATGCCAAAGGTAATGTGTGATTATAACAGAAAATTGAACAACACAGTGATAACAATTCCATTAGTCGTGTTACTACTCTTAGAATTTCCATAACTACCCTTTCATCAGTAATTCATTTACCTATGAAGCAAATAGGTCAGGGACAACTCTAAGCTCTGTGAACTAGTTCCATAAGCTGGAGATACCATCGTAAGGGTGCAGAAGAGTAGATAACAATGAAATATAAAATTTTTTGACAAGATCAAACATGATAAGCAGAAGGAATGGTACTTTTCATTGAATGGTAGAGGAAATTACTTCCAGGAAGGTAGATTTTAAGCTGATATCCAAGCAATAATAACAAGGATTCTCTCCTGAGATGCTTCAGAATCAAACTCTAGTCAGAGCAACTGTCCATGAAGAAGTATCTCCAGTGAGACTAAGTTTGGAATACTTCAAGAATGGAAGAGAGTCAGTTTGTCTGGGTATTGTGTTCTTTATCTGGAGAGTCTATTTCTATTCAATCCAGTTTGAGAAGGCAAGGATAAATGAAAGAAATAATTACACCAGATTCCACTTAGTGAAACATTTCCTTCTGTGGGCTGACTTACAAGAGCATGGGTGGGTTTACTTACAGGAGCTTGGCTGAGGTTACTTACAAAATCATGGGTGAAGGGTTACTTATAGGAGTTTGGATGAACAATGTGCTTGCAGAAACATGGGTGAGTGATTACATTACAGAAGCATGGGTGAGTAACTTAGGCAATTACATTCCCAAAAGTCCCACCTCAGCATAACAAGCTGAACGCAGTCGAGCTGTATATGGGAACCCCTTGCCCACCTTCCAGACATCTCCCCTACTGAAGCGTTTCCTCTCTTCTAGTGGCTGTTCATTACTTCCACAGCCTCAGGGAGGGTTCTGTGAGCCTGGTAATTTCTCTAAGCTTCCTGGGTCTTACAAGTCTCTCNGGAAATTCATGGGCCTCCTAAGATTCTCTTCCTTCAGGAAGGGAAATACTTCAACATGGATGGAAGATCTATGCAACACTGGGGTATGATGAAAGATATGCAACTGAGAAATAAAGCCAATAATTAGGGCCCTGCTGCGCCAAACTGCACTGTCCACTATGGGAGCAGCATGCCAAGTGTGTATCTCCAGAGGATCTGAAACCAAGCTAGTCTAAACTGAGGTGCGCTACAAATGTAAAACAGATACCACTGGATCTTTACTCTCTATTAAAGAAAAAGCATTGTCTTGTAAATAATTGTCATACTGATCACATATTCAAATGATGATTTTTGACACATTTTACACAACATTGAAAATGATTTATTACGATTTCATTTGCCTTATTTTTTCTAATCTGGTTTTTAGGAAATTACACATATGGCCCATATGTTTTATGGACAACATTAATAAAGAGGTTTGCCTGTGATGAACAGAAGGCTCCATTTGTAGAAAGAGATGTATGCAAATGATCATAAGGAGCTATTAGAATATATAATATGATTGATTTTTCCCTTTAACGATATTACAGTGCTGCTGTACAGAGAAAAGACAAGACTAAGAAAAAACCAAATGTAAGATTTAGGGTTAAAGACAGCCCAGACAGGGGTGGGATTAATAAAGATAAAGAAAGTAGTTTCAGACTTCATTTTGAAGTTTGAGCCATTGCTGGGGTGTTACAAATTAGTACCCCAAGTAAAGGGGCCATTATAGGGCTTTTCAATTGAGTGAGGAAGACTGTCAGGGCAACAGTTAAGATCAGGAAAACATGAATTCTGTTCTGGAACCACATGGCACTTTTAATTGCCTGTTAATAGCCAAATAGACTTTTTGATAGAAAATTCATGTTGATAAGGCTGAGGTGATGGGGGAAGAAGACTAGGAAACTGCTGGAGACCAAGTACATGGTGCTGCCACAGAAGCCAAGGAAGTAAGGTGTGTCAGAGAACAAAGAGGGCTCCACTTGTCCAACCCTACTCAGAGGCCAAGGCAGATGTGAGCAGAAAACAGGACACTTCATCCTGCAATAACCATCATAAGACCCATATGCTGTGGTGGTAGGGGTGGTGATGAAAGTCCACGTAGAATGTGGATACTGTGACATGGAGAGGAGAAAAAAAAGGGAAGGAAGGACAGAGGGAAAAGAAAAAAGACAAAGAATGGAAAGGAAGAATAAAAGTCAAGAGTCTGTGTATGTAGCCAATTGTTATCACACTTGCCTAGCATGTATGGAGCCCTGAGTTCTAACCATCCCCAGAATTGCACAGGCTACACAAACACACACCTGTAATCCCAGCCTTCAGGAGGATGACAAGCTCAAGGTCAGGATCAGTTATATAGTGAATTCTAGGCAAGCATGAACTTCATGAGACCCTGCCACAAAAGAAACAGAACAAGAGAGAAGGCAAAAAGGACCTTAGCAAAACTTCCAGGANACTTATCATTAAGAAAAGCAAGTTAAATGAATGAGAGAGAGACAGAGATAGAATCAGAGAGACAAAGAAGACAGAGAGTAAGCTGTTGTCCATAATTCATTTATTTTTATTTTTGAGATTATAATATAATTGCATTTCCCCTTCCTGTTCCTCCCTCCAACCCTTATCATACACCGCTCTCCTATCTCCTTCAAATTTATGGCCTCTTTTTTCAATAGTTTTTATTGTATGCATATATATATATACATATATATATATATATTCTGAAATATAACCTGCTCAGTCCATAAGATGTTATCTGTATGTGTGTTTTCAGGGCCGACAAATGGCATTGGACAACCAATTGGTGTGCTCTTCCCTGGGGAGGACCACTTCTTCCAAACTCCCATCTTCTCTCAACTGCTTATATTTCTTTGTGTAGGACTGAGGCCTGGTGGGCTTTTGCTTTTCACTTTGACATGTCTATTGGTGCCATTTTTGTTCAGCTAATGTTTGGGCTGTCATGTTGGTGAGATTTGTATGGGTGTAGCTTCTGACATTACTAGGAGACACAGTCTCGCAGCACAATCCCTGATCTCTGACTCTAATAGTCTTTTCAAATTAAGTCATATCCAGCTTTTTTCTGTGTGCTGAGGAGAACTATTTAGTAAAGTGAGAGAAAAATTATGAAGTAGAATCATTACAGACAAGGGGCTCTGAATACTGATCGCTGGGACAGGAAAGATGAGTCTTTAGTAAGGTTCAGATATGTTGCCTATATATATATGACACAGTAGATGAGGACCTGCATAGTGAAGCTTTGTTCTCCCTTTCTCTCTCTCTCTCTCTCTCTCTCTCTCTCTCTCTCTCTCTCTCTCTCCCTCCCTCCCTCCCTCCCTCCTCTGCCCTCATTAACATACTAATTTGTGAAATTTAGATACACAATTTCAAATGCGTTAAACTCTTCAGCTCTAACTCCAAATGTCAATTCAGAGAAACCAGGTGTCTCTTTCCAGCAGGTACACCATATAAAAGACATTCATTTCCTTCCGGGAACATCTATAATGTGATATTTAAGACTTTCCCTCAAAATGTGGCTTACTTAATTCTTGATTAATTCATAACTCCAAATACCCAGTGATTGACTTTAATCAAGAAATTCAAAACATCTACTTTGAAGTATGTTCTGTATTAGCCCTCTCTATCTCTCTATCTACTGTCTCTCATTCTGGAAGCTCTAGTATTTGGACATTATCTACTTGCTTCTCAAATAATTGTACCATCCCTCCCATCAGGCTTTTGTTTTGTTTTGTNTTACTTTGCTTTGTTTGTTTTCTTTTTGCTATTGTTCCATTTTTGAAGGCAGTGGCACTCAAACCAGTTTGCTTTTGATTAAAAGCTAGGAACTATGGCATTTCAAACTCCCTGGAGTTCCAGCTGGGATCTCTATTCCTTCTTCCCAGTACTACTTCTCCTC
>LZPO01097646.1:33860-46020 GCA_001675575.1 Neotoma lepida
TCCTTCCTTCTTTCCTTCCTTCCTTCCTTCCTTCCTTCTCCCTTGCCTCCTCTTGCCAAGGACACTGTTGCATTGGTCCTTTCTTAGGTTTTTGGTTTTGGAGATTGGTTTTTTGAGACAGACTCTGTGTATCTATCTAGCCCAAGCTAAACTTGAACTCATGGTCCTCTTGTCTCAGACTGCCAAGTCCTGGGATTACAGGCATGTACTTTTATAAGAATGTTCTATCATCTTTCTTTATATGAGTTCAGGAAAAGCCACATAGCGCTGTGGGGCAGCCTCCTTGGTGTCTAGTACTTTGTTATAGTTCTCCTCTTGTCCTTATTTAGTTAGGTGACAGTAGTCTATAGTAAGCAATCCCCTCTCCTTCCAGTTCACATTCCTCTTCAGTTGTATATGAATTTAAAAGCCTGGCTAGGCTGGCTAAGTGGTTTGCCAGAAATCCCACCACATGGGGGAGGGGGAGAAAGATCAAACTGGGAGTTCAAGGTAGACCAAGGAGGGGAGNGTTAGAGAAGCAAGGAAAAGAAAGGAAGAAAGAAAATAATAATAATAATAATAATGAGAACCTATCTAGCGAGACTACGGTTTTATTTTTCTGAGTTTAAAAAAAAAGTGTGTGCGCATGCGTATACGCACACAGACGCGTCCTTTTCACCNGCGCTTCGCTAATTTCTCCTCAAGTATAAACTTCTGGGGAGCAAAGCTGAGGTGTCCTCTGCTACTTCGCCCTAAACAGACTCTCACTAAATCTCAAATCCTACACTCACCATACTGTCTCCCAGGTTGCCAGCCAGGCCATGTATTTTCACTGAACTGGGGTTCGCTCATCCGTAAGTTCAGCCCAAGAAATCTCATTCTTCATACCCTTCTAAGCAATTGAAGGAAACCCAATTCAAATTTCAAAGGGAACACGAAACCTGATTAAAGCCCTCCCTTGAAGCACCGGGGCTCAATTAGGGAGCACGTGAGGCCACGCTGGGTCGGTGGACGTTCCTCGCCCAGGCTTGATGGCCAGCCTCTAGCGATCCCACCCAAAAGCACTAGGGATCTCCCTCAACTGGCTTCCCTCACCCCTGCCAGGCGGAGAACTCAGCCAAGCCTGCACGCGGGGAGCAGCAAGGCGCCCATACGGCCACTGGGCATGCTCAGAAGTGGAGCAGGTTTGGGGCTCCACAAGGCAGCTAGCGAGTTATACCGAAAAGAGGAGAAGGAGAAGGAGGAGGAGGAAGGGGAGGAGGACGGGGGCAGCAGTAGCCACGATCGCCACCACCAGGCAGAGGAAGAGTTCGTTCGTAGGGAGGGACAGATCTCCTCCCACTTGGAGCGCCGTCTGCCTGCTTTTGGAGAAAAGAATAGAAGATAAAGAAAAAGAAAGAAAAGGAACGAGAAGGGGAAAGTGAGAGAGAGCAAGAGAGTGGGGGGAAAAAATTAAGGCGAGATCAGAGAGGGCTGGGGCGCTCAGGGGAGCGCAGGACGCGGGGGCGGACCAGCCGAGCCCCAGTGCGGTCGCCCGGGCAGGTGCCACGGCTGCTGCCCGGAGGCGGCATGTGACGCGCGGCCGCAGCTGCCCGCGGGCGGAGCGCGCTCGGACCCGGGAGCGCAACCGCGGGCCAAGTCGGCTGCAGCCAGGAGCCCCGCGCTCTCCACCCGCCCGGAGAA
This sequence comes from Neotoma lepida, assembly GCA_001675575.1. NCBI lineage: Eukaryota > Metazoa > Chordata > Mammalia > Rodentia > Cricetidae > Neotoma > Neotoma lepida. Next base: position 35,523 of record LZPO01097646.1, read on the forward strand.
GCCGCAGCTGCGCTTTCACCCAGGAGCCGGGCAATGCAGAGAAGGGCGGCTCCGGTGCACGAGCGACCCTGAGAACAGCCGCTGTCTCGGAACGCGGTGCTGCAAGACGCCGAGGTTCTGTGGAGCGGACCGGACGGTCCGGGAGATTCGAGGAGGCGCGGAGGACCCGCGTGGGACAGCCACCTGGAACGCGGCTGCCAGGTAAGGACACGCGGTGCTCGCCACCGCGCAGGGCAGAGCGGCTGGCGGCCACCGCTGACCCGGTTTCTTGCCTTATCTGGTGGTGAAAGAAGGGGGGAAAAGTTTTCCCTGACCGTAGGAAATGTGTTTGCTGGCGGAGTTTAAAGGGAAGACTGGGAAGGGACGAAGAGAGGTGATTTTGTCAATTTGGGGGGACGGGAACCCGGGGTCGATGTGATGAAGAGTTGGAGCGCGGGGACCCAGGGTCGAGAATGCGGAGGTGGCACCCGAGTGCCTGGGAAAAGACCAGGACAGGCGGTCGGTGGCCGAGGAAGCGCCCGGGTCGGCCCGCTCAGCTCCCTTGGGCTTCTTTTCTCTCGCTCGCATGGGGAATCCAAACATGAAACAGGATGGTCCAGAGCTGTGTGTCTGTGCCCCTGTGTGCTGGGTCCTGTGTGTGCCTTTTAATGCCGTTTTTAGGAAAGCTAAGTCAGACCCCTGCCAACCTCGCAGCGAGGGGCGACTGCTGGGATTGCGTTTCTGAAGTGCAGAGGCGATTTTTGCACTCCTGTGACCTGGGAAGAGGTACTGAGCCAGGGTGCGCGTCTACTCTGGCTCAGCCCCGGCTACTAAACTACACGCGATCTCTTCTCTGGAGCCCTCTTGCTCCCCGCACAACCTCCTTTCAGTGAGCAGCTTGTTCATTTCTACGTGATTTTAACCCGTAGGGTTAGGGGAATGGTTGACTCAAGTGGGTAAAATTCACTTGTCCACTCTGCTCTGTGCATGTTGGAATTGTGATCCTGCCCTGCCTGCTGGTGAGTGTGTGAGACTCTCCTTGCAAACAGGATGGAAGTAGGAGAGGAAGCAAGCTTTGGGGACTCGCATCCATATGGACTGATTTTAAAAACGCAGACCTTGATTTAAGTNTAAGTGTTTTTTTGAACCTGTCCGAAGTCTGTAAACGTATATTCCNCCTCCCACCCACCCGGTCCATTGATTGTTGTTGGGAGGGTTTTGAAAGGGTGGCAGACTCTGCTGTTAGGGAGACTGACCATTTCACTGTGAGCTTTCAACAGATCTTTCCTTTCTCTCTTGGCCTCTGAGATTCAACAAAACAGAAAATGTACCGTTCCCCAACGCACGCACGGGGGCACGCACACACACACACACACACACACACACACACACACACACACAAACGACTGTCTCTTATACACATCTAGATGTGTATAAGAGACAAGAGAGAGCGCGCACCCCCCCTTTCTGGATTACTATTTGAAAAGAGAACATACTCTTAAAACCTGCTTAATAATTATGGAGTTCAGAGGGTTTCATATTAGGAAAGCTTTCATTCTGCAGGAACCATTTAACACTGTTTCCTGTGTTTAAAACAATGCTAGTGGATTTGCTGGAGAGATCTTACAGGAAGATACACCTTTCAAAAAGGAGAAAGGAGAGCCTGGAATAAATACATACATGGAGGTTGGGTGGCCGTGGATGAATGTTAAAAAAGAATGAAGTCTTTCTGCTTCAACTGCTGTGCCCCTGGAACTCCCTGATGTGCCAGGTGTCGGGGTGTACACATGTGCAGGGGTCATGCCTGCCTTTTCCATGTGTGTTCTCATAGGTCACAGCAGTGTAGTTTGAATCACACATCTACCACTGAATAGCTCTGTCTTTAGATTTCCTTTGAGTGGTTTGTCTCAATTAGCTTAATATGCAGTTAGCTGCTGTGAAGCTAGAAGGCATGTCATGTCTGCAGCGGTTTCCATAAGAGCACATAACTTGAACATAGATTACTAAGTTAGAAACAGTGGCTGTAGATCTGATCTGGATTGTTCCCTAGACTGAGAGGAGTGTTTTGAGGGCGAATTAAACATGAAAGTAAGAGTGATGTAAGATTTTTAAAGACAATAGCGGATAATGATTTAAATGGACTCGGTAGTTTAATAAGAAAATGAGGTAAAAGGCAGATCTTTTTGAAAACCTTTGAGCATATATCTTTGGTCATAGAAAATTATTGTTAGGCAAAAGTATAATTTGAAGGAATAGACCATGTGGATTTGGATGGGATTTAGACAAAGACTACATATCAAGATAAGAGTAGTTTTGTTTTAAGCCGACACTAAAACTTATATAAGAAACTTGCAAGCTTTAGGGAAATCTGGATGGATTCACTACACTGTTTTTTTTCCTGAGAGAGGCATAGACAAATTTTGCTTCAAATGTATTTGTTTCTGGAGTTTGCTGAAGCAAGGATAAATAATGCTCCTTAAAATGTGTCTTTTTCATCTTTCCTTATAAAAATAAATGGTTGATCTTTCACAGAAAAGAAAAATATTATTTTAAGGTAGAATATAGAATATATGAGAATACAAACTCCTTTTAATCATAGTCTAGTCTTTAATAGCAGGCAACCTGTTGAACATGAGGTGTGGGGAGGGGTAATGGGCATAGCTAGGATTTCTTGAATCCATGTTAATAAATTGAATAGAANCTTAAAGGTTATTATTCAAAGCTTTCTGAAGTAATAATTTTTTTAGATTTTCCTTTCGTCTTCTTTCTTTTACCTAAAATATCATCTCATTTCTTGAGCCAGCGTAGTGTTCTTGCCTAGTAATGCTGTTAGCCTTGGCAGATTCAGTTGCTTACACCTAAATGGCCTGGACATTGTCACTGTAACGATGAAGAGGCTGGGTCAGGTTTGCAGTGTGGGGACGTTTACATGCAGAGCAGCTGTGGTAGCCCTTTACACCAGGGATGAATGAAGAGTTCTACAGAAATGGGGACCCAGATCCCCTTCATGTATGAAACCTAATTTTATATCATGGTATGTTATGACTAATACCATTGCATTCTCAGCATGGTTTTGAAGAATGACTAATTGGAAATATTTTCTTTCACACAGTATGCTTGTGAATTGAAAATATATCTTCCTTACAGAAAAATATTTTAAAAGGCATGTATGGTTCCAACAAAATAATTAACCAAACCCCTTTACTATTTTTATATCTTAAATGAATCAGCATACACAAATATGCCTGGTGCTTAGTTGTTAAGAGCAGTGTATACATGGTTTCCCAAAATGTGGTATTTATGAAATGAAGCACCAGACTTTTTTGTTTGTTTGTTTGTTTGTTTAGAAGGTTCTTTGACTCTGGTGGAAGTTTTGTTCTGGTTCTTGCCCCTTTGGGTTGGACTTTTAAATTCAAAGGCAAATCTTGGCTTCATGACAAGATCATCTAATGAGTTTAACAGTAGGCAAACGCCAGTCAAAGTGGAGGTTAGATTTGAGTGTCTGACAGACTCAGCTCTCTGTTAAGGAAGCTGCCTGGGCCTTGGATCAAGCACAAAGCTCACTCCTGAGTCCAAATCATTCAGTGTTCCATGTGGCTCCTCTATGTGCTCCTTACAGACAGCCTGCAAAGGCCAAAGCTGTACCTTTTAGGGACTTAACTTACTGTTCTCTAGAGTGCTTTGCANGACTGCATTCTTGGTCAGTGGAGACCTTCATTGACATGGGAAGCTGTTGGAAATAAGGAGGCACACAAGTCCTACATGAAGACTGCAAGCCCTCCCCCAGCTTTTATCTCTGCCTGGTATATGGAGATGGTCATGTTTGCCCATTCACAATTCAAGATGCACAAGGATGGAATCCATGCAGAAGCATAATTTTGTTTGTTTTGTGCATACACATTCATGTATGTGCAGGCACGTGTGTTTGTGGTCTCAATGAAAGTGTTTGCACATGTTTACGGCTGCCAGAGAACAGTCTCATTCCTCTGGTGCTCTCTACCTGATTTTTTTGATAAAGGGTCTCTCATTGGCCTGGAACTTACCAGATAGATTATGTTGAATGGCCAGCCAGCCCCATTTGTGTATTCTGATTCCAGTTATCTATATCTCCCCAGCACTGACTGAGATCACAAGTGCATGCCACCATTCCTGGCTTTAACAAACAAAGAAACAAAACAAACAACAACAACAACAACAACCAAAAAAAAAAAAAAAACTTGGATTCCAGGGATCGACTCTAAGTCCTCTTACTTGCAAGGCAAGCCTTTTACCAATTGAGCTATTTTCCCAGCCCTAGAAGTGTCTTCTGAACAAACTTAGAAGCCCTATGCCATGGCACACAGTCAGAAACCATGACCCCTCAGTACTCCCAAAGAGAGAGCATGAAATACCACTGTGGCTGCTAGCTCAGCCTTCGGCCACTGTGTGCCTTTCACCTAGGAGTTTTGGCAGTGTGCACACTCTTCTGGCTGGCTCTCCCCTGCAGTTTGGCAATTTAAATTCTTCCACCTGTTAGAGCTTCCTGTTCCTACCCTCCTGAGGCTGGAGGACTCTGGCAGGCAGGCACCTTCTTAGCCCTCCTCTGCAGAGACTTCAGCTGCAGTCTGCCATGCTGGCACAGATGCAGCATCCACTGACCATGACAACCTACAGCACATGCTGAGCTGTTGTCTTCTCCACGAGTATGTCAGCTCATCCTGAAGCCACCCAAAATATGAAAATTTGTAGTAAACCAGCCATACAATTAGACAAGAAGACACCAACAGGTGTAAGGAGGGCTCTGAGCTCCTGCTGTTCCCTTGTGTTCTGCAAGTGCCTCCAGGACCTAGTCAACTTGACTTGTTCCTACAGAAGGATCTAGTCTTGAGTTCCATCTGCTTGCTCTAACCCTTGTGGGCTTCAGCAGTTCCTTGGGCCCCTAACCCTGAGCTCTTGTCTTGCTGCTAGCTCATAGGACTAGGCTTCTTTTGTGTTTTCAGTTCACCTTTCAGCACAAGGCTTCATGTTTTGCCTGGAATAACTTTTAGCAATGACCTTGACAGTCAGCTTTGCTCTTGCCAAGACTTCTCTCCAGGAGCAAGACTCCATTCTATTATTTTCAGTCTCCGATTCAGCTCCAGGGTAGACAGAGCCCTGGACCTAAGGCACAGTCCCAGTTGTGACAGTGTATCAGTCCCTTTTGCCTAGAGACTTGTGTTGCCAAGTTCACCTAACAAATAAAATACCCTTGTCTGTCATTGTTGGCAGGATCAAATCTCAGCCCTCCACACCCCTCCTGGCCACTGTAATTTGAGTTGCTGACTATCCACTGCCGAATTAATCCTCCATTAGGTCATTTGTTCAGGCCCAGCCTCAGCCTGTTTCCTGTCCCCACTGTTCCTTTGAAATCTGGCACACCAGCTGAGCCATGACATATTCTACCTTTGGTCACCTCTGCCACAGGAAGTGACACCAGCAAAGGCTGCCTGGCTCAGGTCAGATATCATCTGACCATTGTACTGCAGATACAATTCAGATGAGTCAAACCAGCAGCAGATGTCAGCCTGTTTCAAAGAGATGGGTTACCACACATCAGAATTGGGAGACCCTGCATTTATGGGCCCGAAATGTCCCAGTGATCTTTTACTGAGCCTGGTCATTCATCGTAGGGAGCTATTATGGGCTTGGATGCACTGCCACTCTGACATATACCCACTTTCGTGGGCTCAAATGGCAGAAACCTGGTTACCACTGCTCCTGGATGCATTCACTTANGGCTGGTTGAAGTCCCATCAAGCCAGGGCTTGCCTCCAAAAGACTGTCATGCAGCAGTACCCCACAGACTGACAGATTGTCATTCCAGGTACTGCTTGGGTTCATTGTTCCAAATCAGTAGCAACTGTTGATTCATTGCATGTGTGTGTACATTAGAAAGGTGGTGAATGCAGTTACTTGTGTGATATTCCATGTTGTTAGGAGACAGATAGCTGAAAACATTGCTTATGTTCTGTGGACACCCCTTGAACTGTGGCATTAGAAAAAATTCTGAACTCCACATAGATGATGTCCTGTTCTCTTTGTCTTACATGAGTGACAGTGCAATATCACGTGTATAGAATGCTGTGGGAGACATGAAGAAGCTGTGGGAATCACTTTGTCTGGAGTTCTCCTTTCTCATCTTCCCGTCCACATGTCCTTCCCATCACATAGGCCCACTAACCCTCCACAGCCTTCTCCAAGTGCAGACGTTACTCCACTTTCCGTGTTATAAATTATTATTGATCACTTAATTCATTGAATTATCAGAAGCTGAAAAGCCTCTGTATAAGTAATTACAAGTCATTTCTCTTTCCTCTGAATTCTGGTGGGACTTCCTGTCTTTGGTATTACATTTGACATCCAAAGATAACTCCAGGGATATTTATGTTATTTTCTTCAAAGTTGACTGCATGAAGAGTATATAAGTAAAATTTAATAAATATTAGTTTGAGTAAAATGAATAATTCTACCTACCTGCCAGTCATAAATATTTGTTATTTGTTATCCACTTAAAATTGATATCTTCCATCAATATCTAGCATCTATTTGTCATTGGTATGTATTTGTCTTTATCTTTGCTCCCTGCACCCTCTCTTATTGATTGACACATCTAGCATGGCTCCAGGAATGGACCAGACATGGGTGGCAAGGAAAAAACGAAAAGACAAACTGACACATAGATAGGGAAAACTAGAATCAGATGATCTGGGTTCTCTGCTGATCAAACCCAGCATCCTGGAAGCTTAATGTGTTTCCTATATAGAACTGAATGGGGAGGCAAGGTTATTGCTTACAGCTGGACAGGGAGGCAGGGTTATTACATACAGATGAACAAGGAGGCAGGGTTTATGCTATACAACTGGATCAAAGGGACATGATTAGCTAATCTCAGTTATCAGTCTCTGTAAGGGAGAAGTCCTCAGGCTGTAAGTATCTGGGGAAGAAAGCTATGATGGTTATTTTCTGCATACAATATCAACATTCACACTCAGACCAGTAAGGTAAGACTTTGCCACTTCCCCATGGTTCTGAGACTTTAGAGTCCTTGACCCTGTGCCCAAGTCAACAGCACACACTCACTTGGCTCTTCACTCAAGGTTTCTTCTCCCCACAACTGCTATCACCTGCCTATCATCAATTTCTATCATCTATCATTGATATCTATTTATATACANGTATGTCATTTCTCTATATAACTTTATATCACCTATTTTTCATGAATGTCTATCACCTGTCTATGTGTGTAAATATATAATCTATCTTTCATCTGCTTATCAGTACCTACCTTTCATCTATCAAACATTAATATCTATCAATGGTATGTATCTCTGCTTATCACTTATGTACATAGGATATTATCTCCTTTGTAATGCTCATGTCATTATTTCTGATGTAGCAGGCAACACAGTTACCCTATTTTGAATACACAGTTAGGGTGACTGTAAGTAACATCATATGGTCAACATGAAGTAAGAACTTCTCATCCCTCTCAGAGATGGAAAANGATGTTAGATATTGTACTTCAAGCTTCAAACAAGAGTCTTCCCTTACCTTCTGGAGGCCAAAAGTCTAAAATCAAGGTATCAGTAGGAACATAATGCCTCTGAAAACTCTAGAATAGGTACACCATCGAATCTAACTTTTAGGCCCTCTTTCCCATATGATCATAGCAGCTCCTCCTCTTTGTGTGTGTCTTCTGGCCCATGCCTTTCTTATGCATGTGGTTGCATCAACAGTTTCCCAGAAAGTCCAAGAAAACCTTTCCTTCAAAGATTCTTACTTTAAGCAGGTGTTCTGCCATAACAGGGAATCACAGTTTCTGGGCATTAGGAACTGAATGTATGTTTTGAGGGCCATCATTTAGAACATGTCAGATATCATCAATGAGTACTGTCTTAGTTACTTCTGTTGCTGTGATAAAATAACCCGACAAAGGCAACTCAAGGGAGAAGGGGCTTATTGGATTCATAGTCTCATGGCAAGGAAGTCATTTGGCAGGAGCCTGAAGGATCTGGCACATTGCAGCTACAGTCAGGAAGCAGGGAACAATGAATGCTTATGCTATTTTCTTTCTCCTTTTTATTCCGTCTTGGACTTCAGCTGAAGAATGGTGCCATGCACAGTAGGTCTTTCCACCTCAGTTACTCTAATCTAGATAATCCCTCACAGGCATGCCTGGAGGCTAGCCTAGTTTACATAATCCCTCATGGGCACATCCAGAGTGATCTCTCATTGAAGATTCTAGAGGCCATCAAGTTAACAATGCAGATTAACCACAAGAACCTTCTGTGTGACTCTATAGGCAGTCATCTCACAGAGCAGCCTGTGCCTTGAGAAATGAATGCCACATGCTGGTTTACTCCAGAGAGCAATGAAACACAGAATCAGACAGCATTCACCCCACTCTGCATTTCACCATCACAGGACACAAAATCTCTGACTTCTGGCTTCCATCTTAACGAAGATTATAGAAAGTCCTTTTCCAAAAGTCACCTGTAACCTCTGGGTCACAAACCAGCCGTCTTTTCTTGGCAATTTCCTTGCCCTCATAGGAACATATTTATGTAAACCTCCTAATTTGTCAGGACATTCCATTTCCTGGTCTCTTCTACCCTGGTTCTTCTTCCTCTGAGTATCCCACTGCTTTCTCTTGCCTAGTGTTGGTTCTCCAACACTGCTTCCTCAGTTTACACCATGTGCTTTCTCAACGTAATCCATATTCATTGTTTCCAACACCCATTCAGCATGAATCACTCTCTTTCTCCCCAGACTAACTGAGCTTCAGAAGGGAGGACTATCATGACACACTTGCTCAGGGGCCTCTGTTTCCTCCCCCTCCTGCTTCTCTCCTGGGGCCTCCCATTTCTATGAACAGCAGGATCATCCTACATTTCCACATAATCTTGATTTATTTCCTCCCCTTTCCTCCCACATTGTGCCAGATACCGGATCCCAATACTCAACCAAGTCATAGCTCAAAGTTCTTGGCTACTCTCCTTTCCTGCTATCAGCATCTCGATTCAGCAGCTCTCTAGCTTTGATGTGCACTCAGCTACGTAAGGAACTTAGTGAAATGCAGACTTTGATGCGTGAGGTCTGGGTGGAGGCTGAAAACATGCATTTCCAATTTCATCAGCAGAGGCTCATCTGAGCTCAGACCACATTAAGGGAAAACCAGTTTTTAAGCCCTTTGAACCTTCCTTTTAATGTCTGAGATCTCAGGATCATCCAGTTGATGACAGTTTCTCTTTCCAATCCATTTGTATAAATTTCTCTTATTGAAGTTGATTTTTTGTCAATTTTTTTTTTTTGGCCTGACTCCAATACCATCTTTGACATCCTTGCCAACTACCAATGGCATAATCACTAAATGTCCTGCATCAGCCATCTTGGTCCCTGGTATGATTTACATTTTAGGTTCAGTCTCAAGTCTAAAGTCTTCCTTTCTCTTAACCGTACTTTNTGCTCTGTCCTTGTACTCGGAATGATACCCTCTCATCCATATCTCCAGGGAATCCAGGTTTTAGCAATTTATGAAGGATTATATGAAATAACACTTTTCTTTAGCAATTCTTCTCCTGGTACTTTGTCAGTATCTCAGTCTTATCATTGACCCAACACAGTCTTGGTTTGCTTATGTATGTCTATAAATTATTTTAGATATCCAGCCATGAAGTCTTTAAGTAAGATGCCTCATTTGATGTCATCTTTACCCTACCTAAGTATAATCTTCCTCTTAGATGATTGATGTGCACATCTGCATATGAAATATGTAACTACAGTGCTTTTACTGATGTCTCATTATATAAATAATACAGAGCACATAAAATTTGAACATGTTTTAAGTATGTAATTTTGAAAATGACCATTTTTTTGTATTGCTTTGTCCCCCAAGGCCCATGCCCTTAAGGGTTAGTCCAGCATCATGTTATGGAGAAGTGGTGGANACTTTTAAAAGATAGGTACTAATGGGAGGTTTTTAGGCAACTGGATGTAGTGGGCAGCAGTTCCAGCTTTGACTTGGAAGCACAACCCCTAGTTGAGGCTTCCAGTAACTGCCACACCTACCTAGGACCTCCCCTGGGGCGGGTCAAAATGGGAGCCTTTAAGACCCGAGACCCATCCATGCCGGCCCTCTTGGTTCCTGGATCCTGGACGCTGGATGGCAGACCAAGCAGAGTTCTCCAGAGAACACTGCTGAACTGCACCTCATCTCTCCTGGACCCTGTAACCAACCCCTTTACTGGCTGTGAGTTACCCTAAATAAACCTTCTATTAACTACCTGGAGTTGCCTTAATAATTTCCCCCATTAACTGGCAGCNTGTTATCATGCAGAATCTTCCCTCTCTCTCCTTGTTCTCCCTCCATGAGGTGAATGATTTCTACCATATAGTACCACCACAAGGCCCTGCCTCCAGATAGGCTTAGAGCAATCAGGCCAATAAACCATGGGTAGGAACCATGAGGGAAGAAAAAAAAAAAAAAAAACCAACCTTTTCT
>LZPO01097646.1:50945-64579 GCA_001675575.1 Neotoma lepida
GTGTGTGTGTGTGTGTGTGTGTGTGTGTGTGTGTGTGTGTGTGTGCTGCTGAGTACTGAACCTAGGGCCTCACACATGCTGGACAAGTATTCTAACTCTGACCCATGTCCCCAGCTCAACAGAATATATTCTTGTTGACATATGGTACCAAATTAGAGGATTGTGTTTCTGAGAAGGGACAGAGAAAGGGCATACAAAAATTACTTATGTGAACACTGGGATTTCAATAAATTCAATGGTAGGATAGTCATTGCCTTACACACAGCAGTTTGGTTGACATGAAGACTCTAAAACATGGACATAGTTTCTTTTCTCCATCTGTTGCAAGGCATTTTATATTACACTGTCTTCTTTAAATAAGTAAATTTTAATNATCATATGCACTGACTGCTTTTCCACAAATTCAAAGTAAAGTTGTATATTGTTAACTTCTTATAAAACAAAACTAACCATCATCCTATTCTTAGACTTTTAGACATTCTTGTGGTAGCAAAGACTCTTGAGACAGACTATCTACAATCTGGTCTTTTTCCAGCCTTCCTCTTGGCCATTCATTTGTTCATTAAATTTATTAAGTCTTCGAATTATGTCTGGCAGAGTTCTAAGTGCTAGAGATGGGAGACTAAGAAAAAAAAAGATGCTGGCTTCATGGAATTTATATCCTCATGGAAATACATAGGACCTACTCTAGTATCCACAAAGGATTTCTGAGCAGTCCTCATCTCCTTGGTGTCTAATGGATGCATTAGAACAATGTGGCCACTTGAATGTGTGCTCATCCCTAGCCTGTGTGCTCTTCCACACACCTCCAGTATGGGGGCTAGTTTAAAATTTTCTGAAAATACTGATTTTTTTTTTTTAAGGAAAGTTAGACAGACCATACTGATGGCTGCCACTAGGTGGCAGACATATGCACTTGCATGTCCAACCAGAGGCTTGTTTTGAAAGGTTCAAAAGGAGCCACTTAACAGGATGAAACCTGAGTTCCACAGGAGTGACAGGTTTGAGTTGTTGCCATGCTACACCTTCTATGGGTTCCATGTGTTACACATGACAGGTCTTTCACTGCTCAGGATTGGGTTTGCAATTTGGTGACCTGCTTTGTTCATGGGGGACAAGGTATTAGGATGCTGCATTGAAAGCAACATGGATTTCTCAAGTTCATAGACTATCAGTGTACTTTCATGTCTATGGTAAAATGGTTGCTTTAGAGAGTGGGCTACATTTTCAGACCCGTGAGAAACAATTATCTTTTTCTCCTAGGACAGCAGAAAAACAAACTAGAAACTGTCAGCCTAACGCCAGACGCCTTCCCTTAATCTCCAACTAGCTACAGAAATCCAAGGAAAACAATGTCTGAACATGATGCTCTCCTAGACAAGGCACATGTATGAAGCCAGCTTGGCTCAATGACAGAACAGAAAACTGATCCAAATCACAATAATAAGGATCCCTCCCCTTACCCCAATACCCATTTCAACCAATAAATAACTACTTCCCAGTACAGTTTGGAACATAGAGGATGCCATAGTATGTAATTCCTAAGCCTAGCACAAATTGAGCTGTAACAAAGTATTGTCCTGATTTGAAATTTCTGAAAACTGCAGACTTATTACTGATGCTGCNGTTTGGCTTCCTGAGAAGCATGGACAAGATGGTGATAAGGCAGCAGGGTTCAGGGGGGCTAAAACAGTTTGTGGCAAAGTCTTGATCCTAGATGTGTGTTTATAATCTCCAAGTATGTTCACTTGTAAAATGGAGTTATCTGAGCCAAGTTGTTCTTTGGAGTTGGGGGTAAGAAGCCAAATCTCTTTGGAAGGATAACAGGAATTTATTCCTTTAAAGCATTTCACTAGAGAGATACTTTAAAGGACCAGAAAGGTTTAAATAGATGGAGATCCAGGGCAGATAGATGATTCAGACAACAATTGCCTTATAAGAGAAAAGTCTCTGTAGGTTTGTGTGTCTCCCAAGAACAGAGAACACTCCACTGTGTTGCATTTTCCCTTGGTGTTGTATCTGTTTGGAAAATCCCCTATTTTGTTTTGTTTGAGACAGGGTCTCATATAACTTAGGCAAGATTTGAACTTTCTATGTAGCTGAACTTGTGATCCAGCTGCCTCTACCTCCTGAATCCTGGGATCACAGGCCTTCATCACTACAAGCACATCCAGTTTATGCAGTGGCAAGGATCTATCCCAGGGCTTTGTGTCTACTGGGTAAGCATTCTACCCACTGGGCTACACGAGCAGCCTCACTTTGGAGCATTCTCTTCCTAGAAACCTGTGAAAATTCTTTTTTTTTTTTTATGAACTCTTCAGAGTTGTCCCTAGATGTCATCTGATATCACTGCACTGTGGGACCAGCTTATCTAAATACCATGCACCTTTCTCTCCCCACAGCATCCTCTTCATAGTCACCAGACATATGTTTGTTTGGTTTTTTTTTTTCTGAAACACCCACTGAAGTAGGAGCTCTATTAGACCAGACTTCATAATTTTGTACTCAGTATACTGTCTCTCCCGGGATGGGATCATTCCCTAATATACACTAATTTGAATAAATGAACACTCAGGTATCTCTCTCTTCTCTTCTTCACCCCCACTCCCCCTTGATTGAACCCAGGGCCTTGCTTATGCTAAGGGGGCACTTAAGCAAATGGACAAGCATGCCTAGCTTTGTCTCATATAATGCTGTTTTGTTTTGTTTTTCTATNAGAAGTAAATTAGAGAAATCTTACTTATTAATTTCCAATCTTTAAGGATTCCATTTTCCACAAACACTCATTTAATATGGGCCTAGTAGCACAAATCTGTAACCTTTTCTACTTGATATTCTGAGGCATGAGATCATTTCAAGGCCTGACTGGTCAATTTAGATTTTGTCTCAAAAAAGCAATGTTCTAAAGGGGTGGAGATGGAACTATTTGGTAGAGGCCTTGCCTAGCATGTAAGAGGTCTTAGGGTAAATCTCTAGTACAAAACNAATGAACAGAAAGACAAACACTCATTTCACAGTTAGGAATATACATGTTATAAGAAAAGTATGGAAATTTTCAGGGCATAAAGGGAAAGAAAAGGATGAAACAGGATAGTTCTGTGTTGTAGAATATTATTTTAACTGGGCAAAGATGTGTTACTTTTGTTTATGCTGCATTTGTTTAATGATGTAAGGATGTGTGTTTAATTATGTAAAGATGTGTTGCATTTGTTTCACCTTGCCTGCCCAAGGCACCTGATTAGTCTAAGAAAGAGCTGAACAGTCAATAGCTAGGCAGAAGAGGGATAGGTGAGGTTAGTGGGCAGAGAGAATAAATAGGCAGAGAAATTTAGGAGGAGGCAAAAGAAGAATGGGAGGAACAAGGGAAGGAGGAAGAGAGAATGAGGGAGACACCCACGGACAGGAGCCAGGCAGTGCCAGCCCACAGACACAAGAAGCAGTGAAAGTAAAAATCCCCAAGGCAAAAGGTAGATAAAGAGAAACAGGTTAATTTAAGTTAAAAGGCCTAGACAGAAAAGAGCTAAGGCCACATTCAAAACTAATAATAAGTCTCTGTGTCATGGTTTCAGAACTGGTAGGTAGCCTAAAAGAAAAAGTCTGATAGAGTTCTGAATTTGGAATTTTATGGCATTAAGAAATCAATAACTACCAGTAGCTACTGTGACACAGTCTAGTTGCCCAGCCATGGCCAGTATCAGCAGAAGGAAGCAGGCATAGGTGTTCATGCTCAACTCACTTGGAGCAGATATAGTGGGTTGTTTTTCCCTTTTCTTTCCCCTCCTCATCTTTTCCCTAGCTCCCCCCTTTTCCTCTGTCCTTTCACAAGGTCTTTTTAATGTAGTCCAGGCCTGTCTGAAACTCAAAATCCTCTTGTCGCAGTCTCTGGAGTCCTGGGATTACAGGTGACATCTGGATGTTGAGTGTGGTTTTTTCTGTTGTCACTTGCCTCCGTCCCTCCAACTTTGAACCTGTGCTTGCCCCAGCAATTCCACTGTGGGCTTCCCAGCTCTCAGCAGCTGGAGGCGTGTCACTGGTCCATTGTGCTCCAAGGTTTCCAACTTCTTGGACTTAACAGCTATTGTTTTCCATGTCAAACAACCTGAAGAATGCCTTTGTGGGCCCTGTAAATCAATCTAGTAACCCCTCATTTGATAATTGCATGTGTAATAAATCTGGTCTACATCTCTGGAGAATCTTGGATATTTAGAAACCTGGCTAATGGGATTTCTAGTGTTTCAGTTATTCTGAAGTACCTTAAATTAACTAAGGGTTAGATATATAAAACTAAATAGGTTTTTCACAATACAATCTATGTCTTGAGGTATTTCTAAACACACTAAAAATCATTTCTTTTTCTGCTTGTCAAATATTTATCGAATAGCTGCCTCTTTCATGTTGGGAAGAAATAACCTTAAAGAATAGGCTACAATAAACTTGACTAGAAGGATATGGTAAAATCACGAAGAGAGCAGTTTCTCTGTGATATAATATGAAGCTAACCGGGTAGAAGATAGTCAAGGGTTGCTGTTTCTTTGGAACTCAGGGAATACCAATTCCACAGGGTACTAAAGTCTGTCCTGACTAGGCACAGGACCTCAGCTGGATGTGAACTATTCCCATCTCTCACATCTATGGGGAAACCTTTGTCTGGATTCCTAGCCAAATTAGAAACCATTTTTCATACAGTTGTGAATTCAAAACAGGTGTTTAGGAAGCTGAAAGATCTTTTACCTGGAAAATGTGGAAGTTCAAGTCCAAATAATGTTTAGAATCACCATGACCTTACAGCTCTCCTAAAGGTCTCTATTGTTTGGGGGTTGATACTGAGGAATGCACCAAGAAGAAACATTGTTTTTTTTTTTTATTATTTTGAAGCAAAATATGTGTTTCTAGACACAGGAACAATTTAATTTAGAATATTCAGTGCTCTATTCTATCTCTTCAAAGAACAATTTGATGTAGAATTTTGAGTTGTCTGGTATTAATTTTAAAATTAGTTTTCAATGACAAAATGTTCTGTACTCTTTGAATATGAAGTCCTCCGTTTTATCAGTTTACATCCTCAGTTCTCCAATTGTAATTTCTCTCTTATAGTTCCCCCAAATCAAGTGTTTGTCAGCTAGATTTGTCTCATTTTTATTCCTATTGATTTTAGTTTGATAATCACCCCCACTCACGCCATCAAAAGTTAATACCATATGTACAATGTATATGCTGATATCATGTGGCTACTTAGAGGGTCGAAGCCACTGCTTTATTACAATGTTCTTTGTTCACTAATAGCGCACTTCTCCTGAGGTGATGTCATTCCCACAGGACATGCACATCAATCATTTACTGGGGCTGAAGACATTTCTTGGGTTCCAGAGTCTTCCAACCTAGAGGAGAGANCAGCCCTCCCACAAACCTCACACCTCACGACACTTCAGTCCCCAGCCCCAGGACATTCTGTGCCCTCCTGTCAGCACATGGTGGCCCTGCTCCACCCTGTTCCTGCAACCTTCTTGTCTCTGTTGAGGTCTTCTGATCTGTCTGGACCTGGCCCCTGAGTGGAATCACCTGCCATTCCTAAAGAAGGGCTTTCTATCTGCTTCATTGTCCCCCAGTGCCTTGTTCTCAGCAGTGAAAAACATCAGGATGTTTCTCTGAGACAAAATAAGAGATTTGAGGACAATTTCATTTGTCTTCCAGCTTCTTACTGCTTTTCTCAGTCTCAAGGCAGTGGGTGTCCTGAAACTTATTTTGTTCCAACTGGGAAACTTGCCTGTAAAATCCATATAAAATATTCCCCAGCTATAGCCACTGGTATTTTTCAAATGTGTTTTCCATTGCTCTGTTTTTGTTTTACTAGACAGAGAGAGCGAGAGAGCGAGAGTGAGAGAGCAAGAGCGAGAGAAAGAGAGAGAGAGAGGGAGAGAGCATGCACTCATGGATGCATTAGCATGTATGGGCATAACCATGGGGAGGCCAGTGAACACCCTTCATTGCTGTCTTTTTAAGGCACCATCCACCTTATTTTTTGAGACAAGGACTCTCATTAACCTAGAATTTGTCAAGGAGGCTAGCATAGCTGGCTAGTGAGCCTCAGGGATCCTCTTGTCTCTGTTTCCCAAGTGCTGGGCTTAAAATTGCCTACCACCATGACATCATTTTTACATCAGTTCTGGATATCAAACTCAGGTCTAGATGCTTGCACGTCAAGCACTTTACTGACTGAGCTATCTGCCAGTGATTTTTTTAAGTGTTTAACACATAAATTTTTGCTCATTACCAGATTTGGAACAAGAAGGAAACACAATATATTGGCTTCCTTATGCATCAGGCAAGGTGCTGGGTGACTTAGCTTTTAGAGACTTATGATAGCTTCTTAAGGTCTGCTGGGCATTCAGTTTGTGTTTGGTCCCTATCTAGATAGGGGGCCTGGATATAGCCCTTCCAATGTTGTGTGTTTTCTTTTATCATAATGATTTGTTTTACTTGACATGTAACCTAGACAGCAAACACCAGCGAGTCAAATGCAGTTTCTAACATGTAACCTCCACAAAAGAAAAACCACAGGCAATGAACTGTATTTCATCTTAATATTTTTTAGTGTTTGTCCCATTAAATGATGACTTACGTATTTTTTCATATGTAATCTTAATTTTATAAACCTAATGAGGGCATGACACACTGTACAGCACCACATAATTCTCAAGACTTATGATAAAAATAATAACTGTTCTTCACACCCTGCCCTCTATGGTCTCAGTCTTGATGTCCTGAGAGACATCAATTTTCAATGCTTTAGACTGTAGGTTTGTTAGTGTTTACTTCTATATTTCTAAATAGTAGGCTTAGATGGCTGTGTTTTGCCTTTTGGGTTTTAGAGTTTATTTCCTACTATAGAATACTAGCCCAGTTATAAATTTCCTCCTTTATACCCAAAGAGAATCAGCTTTAAAACTTGGGTTATATCAATATATATAATATTAACATGCCTTGATGACGTTAATGGATTCACNGTTTAGCTTCATTATTTTTATATTGTCTTTTGGAGTGATCAGTATATGTCTTACATTCTCTCACCCTTCTTCCTGTCTGGTCCTCTCCACTCCTCTTTTCTCTTTTCCTCTCTCTGATCCTTCCTCTTCCCTTCATGCAGGATGCCTCCATTCTCCTGTTCTTATCAGACCTGACTACTCTTAAGACTTGCCATACAGCTAGAGTCTTGGGATTTTCTTCCCTGTGACCTGCTCTGCCATTGTCCATTTTCTTCATAGATTCCATTCCATTATTGGATTATTGGTGAAGTGAGGAGGGAAATTATCATACCTCTCTCTGCTGATTTCCTAAATTATCACATGTTTAAGCATATACAACTTGACACATAGCAAGCACACCCCAGACATGATCATTGTTGCTATTAAGATAATGTTTTGTTGTTGTTTATGATTTATCTTTATTTTATCTGCCTCATAGGACTGGCTCTAGGAGATAATATGATTAGAGTCAATTGCTATAGAGTAGAGTAAAGAATTACATGATATTTACATAGTAATAACTGCAAGAATTAATATTAGCCAGATGGGTTATTGAGTGCATTGCAAAGAAGATAATAGCAGAATTTTCATTTTTCCTAGTGTTTACCAACAACTCTAACACACACACAAGCGCACACACACAATTTAAGTGCTTGTTTAACCCACTAGTATTAATTTATATTAATTTTGAGAGAGTGAATGGGTGAGTTCAAAGTATTTGTATGCTAGAAAGGAATTGGTTACTTTCTAGAAGAAAAACAAGTCCCGACTTACAGCATTTGCCAACTACCGTGGTAAAAATTCTCTTGTGGTTGCAGTTGTAAAGCTTTAAAAGTCTCTTCACTAGTTTAGGAGATTGAGGAATATAGACATAAATGGCTCAGCTGAGCAGGGGTGAGCTGCCCAGTGCGCTAGGTTCCTATGAAAGACGAAATTGCCACAGCTAAATGCCAGGGTTTCCTGGAAGAACACAGGTGTAAGATGAAGAAAGCTTTTTTTATCATTCCATGCTCTGTAAATACTAGTAATAAAGAAAAGGAAGGGCTTCACCAGGATCTGATGTTCATTTGGAGATAATTTTAGTAAGTTTATCACCCTTATATTCTTCAACTTATTTTAACTCAATTGAACATTTGTTTTCCCTGTACCTGTATTTTATGGGTCTCTGTCTCACTGTGAAAAGTGAAAAGGAAGCCTTACATTCAACAATCACTTATAAAGTGAAACCATGGGTGTTCAGTGAAGGCTGCCCATTACACCCGGGGAAGAAGGTTGGTTCTTCTCAGCACAGCTGAGGTTTACTGGTTAATTTCTAACATCTATCTGCTCAATGCTCCTGAGAGAATAATAAATTTCCTATGAAAGTGTTAAGGGGAACTGTGGACAGGCCCAGAAATATTATGAGATCTCATCAGAGAAATGGAGGATGCAAGACCAGAGTGGAGAAGAATGGCCTCCGTGTGCTGATAGAAGAGTACAGGATGCATACCCAGCTGGGGACTGTATTGCAAGGGGCTGTGAGATGATTCCTTTCTTCCATAGACCAAAAGACTCTAAGTGTCTTATGATCCAGTAAATTATTGATGCATCCTATGGGGATGACATCACTCTCTTATACCCAGGGAGGTGAAATTGGGTTATTAGTAGCCAAAGGACATCTTTAGATAATGTAGTGGTTTCTGATCCTGTCACTGGCCACATTATATAAGTAGATAGACATAGAATTGTGATATTAACATTTGATTTAGTGGAGGGATGGTTAGGAAACTAGAGTCAATAAGGGTATTGATGAGAAAAATTCCAGAAAATCACTGTAGATTTAAATTGCACATTGATTCTTCTCATAGACTACACTTTTTCAAGCTTAGTACACTAACTCCTTTAGTGTTGTCTTGAGCACAATTAAAGAACAAAAAGTAATGAAGGGCTGTGGTTATATAGAGAACACCCTTTGTCTAGGTTACTTAGTAAGTTCGGTAGAAAGTTTCAAGGTCAAGTGAATTTAGTTGCTATTTGTGAGGCTAGTTTGATGGTAGACAGAAAACACATGAATACTGATCTTTTGAGATAAAGAACTAAATGTCGATTTATCTTCCATTGTCATTGTATACATTGTTTTGCATTTTCAAACAATGACAATCATAATGGCAGGACATAGCAATGTAGGTACGTTGCTTTCCTAGCAAGGTCAAAGCCCTGGTGATGGTAGTGGATCCCTGGAATCCTAGTACCCAGGTGATAGACACTCAGAAGTTCAGGATATATAATGAGTTTGAATATATAATGAGTTAGACAAACCTGGGCTATGTGTGATACTAAGAACTACAAGCAATTAACAGTTGTTGAGGGAGAGAGAACCATTCTTCCTCAAGGATGAGCCCCTGACTGGTTATCCAATCCCAAGTGATCAACCCTAGAAACATATGCACCAGGTTGTATTCATGTATTTATTTGTTTCTATGTATATGTAACAACAATGGTTGAAGAAGAGGCGGTCCTGAGAATTTGGAATGGAGGGAGGTACATGGGATGGGTAGAATGGACGGGAGGAAAGGCAAATAATTTAGTTATATTTTAATTAAATTAAATGGTAGAAAATATTAAGTACAGCAAAAAAAGGAAGGGTAGACTGTATTTCATTTACCTTAAAACAAAATCAAATAGGCAATATGAGTAACATAAACTCAAATGCAAGGTTGTTATTTAGCATAAACTGAAGTTTTTATGAGAAAAAAAATTGCACATTAGGGTTTTCCAGGCATCCACTTATTTATGTAGCTTTAATGATGGTGTTTGGGTGTGATGTGAAGAGCAGGTGCCTAGAGGGTGGAGTGAGATTTCAATGGTTAAGAGCTGTTTTTCCAGGGAACTCAGGTTCAGTTCCCAGAACCCACTGAACCTACCTGGCAGCTCACAACCATCTGCAACTTCAGTTCCAAGTAATCCAGTGTCCTTTTCTGGCTTCCATGGGCACCAGGCATGTTAGTGATGTACAGACATGTGTGTAGGCAAAACACTCATATATATACATATAATAAGTAAGTAAATAAACATGGGCCCTCTTTGTAGCTGAATTATGAATGCTCTTGAGGCAGAACACTGGGGCATAAACATGCTTAACATTGCTGTTATGATGTTTAGTCATCTCTGCTTCCTCTCTATTCCCAAATAGTTGTGCTTGGAAAACACATGCTTTGGTGACAGTCTAATGCCTGTCTTTAACATGAGTGAACAGAAAAATGCCATACTCAGTAACACAATTTGCCTATGTTTTAGAAGGATGATTAATCCCTTGCCTCATTCTGATTTCCATCAACCCATGCAATCTTGAATATTTGCGTGGGTTTGTGTGTACCTGAGGCAAGTGTTTGTAGCAGTGGATTTTGTTGAGAGCCTGCCATGTTGCAGCCCTTCCAATTTGTCTGTCTACTGTGACTATAAACAAATATCAACCTCTCCCTTATGTTTGTTCCAAAGCAGGTACTAAGAAATCTGGAACAAACTATTTTACATCAGATAAAATACATTTAGAGAAGCTGGCCTAATATAGGCAGTATGTTTAATTTCACACATTGCTTTAAATTAAATACAAGTGAGATTGAAGAGTCATTCAAAGAACATAATATATATATATATATGTGTGTGTGTATATATATACAAATATATATGTATATGCATATGAAGTATGTTGGTTGATTTCTTGGAATTGCTCTGCTTAAAGAATATGAAGCTTTTAGGGAAATATTACTGTTGTATAAAGCCACAATTTGATTCTTTCACCAAGAATAATTCACAAGCNGAAATGACAAGAATTTTTACAAAATATATATATAAGGTCTCTTTAAAAGTTATTGTGTGGTTTTCCATGTCCAGGACAGCTCTAAGTTATTTCTCTTGTGATAACTCATCCAATCCTTACAACAGTACTACAGGGTTTATTTTTTCAGATATGTTTTTTTTAATTCTCCTCATTGAGTCACTATAACTACTTACTAATTTAAGAAAAGTTAAGGCTGGAATAAAAAAGATGGATAATAGAGAAATAAAAGAAACCCAAGAAAAATGTATGTTAAAAGTTAGACTTGACAATATGATTCTAAAAGATCATTATTTATAATGTCAGAGTTCATCTATGAAGACTCACTTGGTGAACTGAGGATGTTTGCTTGTTTCTTTGTTTTGAAAATAGTATTGTTCATTATGAAATTTAGATCTTGATTTAGTTGCATGTAAATAATGGGTGGTTAATACAAAAGGGGGCAGGTACACCTTAGAGCAGCCTATGTGCATAGGGGCCTGCTTCCCACTCAGCTTCTTTGTGATCAGCTGCTGAGAGAGATGAAGGCTAGTCTGGAATAGAATTGAGGACTATGAAGAAACTGACCTTCATTTGAATTCAGAATTTATTTTAAAAATAAAATAAAATTTGAGAGAGTGTAACTGGCAGTTTTCTCACCTTCAGACACTGATTGGATTTTACTAAATGGTAGCTTAGTTTGAGGATCCATTTCTGTCAGCTTTGATTGGTGGCATCCCTTAGGTTTGAATCCAAACAAATAATATTACATTACCAATTAAAAAGTGGGCTACAGATCTACAGAAAATTCCCAGCAGAAGAATCTCAAATGGCTGAAAGACATTTAAAGAATTGCTCAACATCCTTAGCCATCAGGGAGATGCAAATCAAAACCACTCTGAGATACCATCTTACACCTGTCAGAATGGCTAAGATCAAAAACACTGANGACAGCTTATATTGGAGAGGATACAGAGCAAGGGGAATACTCCTCCACTGCTGATGGGAGTGCAAACTTGTACAGCCACTTTGGAAATCAGTATGGTGATTTCTCAGAAAACTGGGAATCAATCTACCTTAAGACCAGCAATACCACTTGTGGGCATACACCCAAAGAATGCTCAATCATACCACAAGGACACATGCTCAACTATGTTCATAGCAGCATTATTCATAATAGGCAGAACCTGGAAGCAACCTAGATGCCCCTCAACCAAAGAATGGTTAAAGAAAATGTGGTACATTTATACAATAGAGTATTACTCAGAGGTAAAAAAACAATGACATCAAATTTGCAGGCAAATGGATGGAACTACAAAAAAACATTGTTATCAGTACAAGACCTGAATATTAGTAAGATGGCAGAGTATAGGACTTTTTCAGCTCTATATGAGAAAGAGAGAATGTGTGTAATGCTATTATCAGAAGAAAAAATATGAAATTGTAATTCCTGGACTTCAAACTAGCCTAAACAATACCCTAGCCTTCATATATTGTATATTGTATATACGGACAGAAGTCCAGAGGCTGGGAATTGGTGTCTTCCTCAGTTGCTGGATACCTTATTTTTTAGATGGAGTCTCTCAGTGAATCTGGAGCCCACCAATTTGATAAGACTGGTTGGCCAGCAAGCCCCAAGGATCTGCTGGTCTCCAACTCCCTCATGCTAGGATTACGGTGTGTACCACAGTACTCAGGTTTATATGAGTGATGAGGATCAAATATAGGTTCTTGTGCATACATGGTAAGCACTTTACTAACTGAGCCATGTGTCTGTCTCCATGTGCCTCTTCATGAAGACATAGTTTTTCCTTCTATCTGGCATCTAAGCTGCTGTGTCAATGAAGTCATTTATGTAACTTAATTGACTTTGCTCATTTTCCAGCTTTGAAGTGGTCTCTTCAATGCAGTCTGCTTCTTAACAGTCAAGAAACCACAAGAACATATTTTGAAGGATAATTATAAAAGAGAGATGGTAATGAATATAATTAAAATGTTTAGTCTTGGGATCCAATAGTCTGTTTTGTTCCTATATGGCAGTATCCTATAAAAATGTTAAGTATTGTCTGTGTCCATGATGATACAAGAGGGAAACAGTTTATTACCACATAAAGATCAAAATCACAACACCTTCAGCCTTCTCTCTGTACACTACATTATTCTTATCCAGGGACTCATTGAACTGAATAAGTACAATGTGTAGGAGGCCAGCGGCAAACAATTTTATTGGCATCTTTCTCCCATTGGCCTTTGTGCTGGCTCAGTAATAGATTGATAATTTACCTGATGTGTGGAAAATCTCAACAGCTCAGTGATTTTCTGGTCCTACTGTTATAGATGTGGACAGTCATGGGTCAGTATGCTGCATATGATGGCCAAGTTCTAATGTGGTTTAAAGCTATAACCAAAAGAGAGTAAGGGTGCTTCTCTGATATAAATACTTGAGATTTCTTCCTGGATCTACATAGTTTATGACTTCCTTTTCTATCACTCCATTGTTCAGTTTCTTTCTCTCTGTCTTGACACAGGCTTTATTGCAACCAACTGTTCCCTTTCTTAAAGAGAGGACCATAAGGCTTTCTGCATCCTGGCTTTCTCAGTAGTGGGCACCACTGTGTGTAGGAGGCCTCTCAGAGCATACACAGGATAAACACACTCCTCTGTGAGGTCTCAAGTGTCTTGTGGAACTTCCAGAAAATTCAGATGTTCTGGCTCAAATTCATGTGTTATAGGATATTTGGATTCAAGATGTGTGGAAGATTCCAGAAGGAATCCTGATTCAGAATTGAGAGCTACTGAGCTGTGTGAGTTTCTGT